>CAUYSK010054784.1:0-15457 GCA_963575035.1 Avahi laniger | reverse complement strand
CTAGCTCACAACAACCTCGAACTCCTGGGCTCAAGCGATCCTTCTGTCTCAGCCTCCTGGGTAGCTGGGACTACAGGCACATGCCACCATGCCCAGCTAATTTTTTCTATTTTCAGTTGTTTGGCTAATTTCTTTCTATTTATAGTAGAGACGGGGTCTCGCTCTTGCTCAGGCTGTCTCGAACTCCTGAGCTCAAGCAATCCTCCCACCTTGGCCTCCCAGAGTGCTAGGATTACAGGCGTCAGCCACCACCCCCGGCCAATTTTATTGAAATATAATTTAAATAGCATAAATTCACTCATTATAAGTGTACAATACTATGATTTTCAGTAAATTAATATAGTTGTGCAACCACCACCATGATCCACTTCTAAACATGTCCATTACTCTAAAATGATCCTTCACACCCATTTATAGCCACTCCTCACCACCATCCCAAGCCCCAGGCAATCATGGATGTGCTTTCTCTTTCTATACATTTGCCTTTACTAGAACTTTTATTTAAATAAAACCTTACAATATATAGGCTTTTGTGTCTAACTTCGTTCACTTAAAACATTTTGTACATTAATCTATATTGTTGCATGTGTCAATAGTTCATTTTATTTCTGAGTAGTAATAATATTTCAATATACAGTTATACCCCACTTTGTTTATCCACTCACCAGTTGATAGACATTTGAATTGTTTCCAGGTAGTTTCTTTTTTTGGTATTATGAATAATGCTGCTCTAAACATTTGTATACAAGTCTTTGTGTAGGTATGTCTTCATTTGCCATGAGTAGATATGCAGGAGTAGAATTACCGGGTCCCACAGTGGGTGTATGCTTACCTTTTTAAGAAAATACCAAACTATTTTCCATAGTTACTGTAGCATTTTACATTCCCACTATCAATGTATTCAATGGTTCCAGTTTCTCCACATCCTTGCTAACATCTAGATTTATCAGTATTTTTGATTATGTACATTCTAGTGGGTGTATAGCAGTATCTCATTATGGTTTAAACGTGTATTTTCCTAATTACATTATGAAGCATCCTTATTGTGTCCTTCCTATATGTTCCTTGGCGAAATGTGCATTTGAATATACTGTATTAAGAGAATGTCTAAATCTCTCGCCTTTGTTTTGCCTCTTGTTTTCACTATTTTTTGGCTGCATGGGCTGACAATCAATCGATTTCTGGGCTATAAGACTATGCCCAATTCAGATATTTTAGTGAGCTGTTGGGGAGAGGGGTCAAAAACTCTATCACTTTTGGGAGGTATTGCCCTGATATTACAAAGCTCTTTTAGTGCTCACTATGTTTAAGTATTTCAAGGAAACTACTTACACTATTTCCTAAATACAGCTAATAAGTCCTGGAAAACAGTCTGGTGGCAAAGATTTTAATCTCAAAAGACTTTATTAATCTTAGAAGCTGATTTTGAAAAGGAATTCAAGAGGAATTTACCTGAATGAAGGCTAGATTAAACTACAAGAAACCTCAAAGGTAAAGCATCTTAAAATTAAAGTTGCACATCTAGGAAAGATCTATTCATTGCAATCCAAGCAACTCAGTGTCTGGGCCTTGTTTACTTTTCAACCTCTCTCCGTCAAATTCTTCATTTTGTGGGAAAGTTACTTACTTGGTTCTTTCCACTAGTTTCTTCAGCAGGTTTTGCTTTTCATTGGTGCATTGTTTTTTAAGTTAAACTTAAATAAAAAAACGATGTTTCTGGTGCTAAAACAAGAGATGTGGCTATATAACAATATTCTGTTTTAAAACATCACAATTTAGTTCACAAGCTTAAGAAACACAATAATATGAGATTTAAAAGTCTTGCTTTGTTAGTTTGTTAGTTTGTACTGTAAACTCATCCCTGGAAAGTTACGAGAACAATTTTTTTTTCTTTTGACTTGTTGGCTACAGGTCATTTTGCCAGAATGACTTGATGAGAAAGAGCATGGACCACTCTCAGCAAAGCAGTCTTGTTCCCACTTAGAGACATTTGGTATTGCTCCAAACCAATTCTTTTGGCTTACTTTTCCCTGCGACATCTCAAGACACAGTGAAGCTTTGACCATGAAGCTTTTTTATTTTACAAAAATAAATCCCATTCCCATTCTACTGATTCTGCAACTGATTCTGTGAAGGCCAAGACCACATTTCCTGGGTGCCCTTGTTTCTCCAGGATCTGGCAAAGAGCCATGCATGTAGAATATATTCAGTAATATTTGTTGACTAAATAAATGTTTAATGTTATCTTAACGTCGTTAAATGTCAACATCATAAAATGGTGAATGAATATCTTAATATGTCACCGGCTCGCTCCCAGAGAGACTGTCTTTTCTTCGGCATTATCAGATTTCTTCAGATTTGTTCCCTTTGGTTCAATATGGTTAAAATGAAGAGAATCAACATTGTATATTCTGGTGTGATGCTAATAACATTATAGAATATGTAGAATTGTCCATATATAACTCCTCTAATTATTAAAATGTGTTTTATTTTATAAACATGCATTAGATTTATACTATCTAAAACTGCTATGCCTAGAAAGGGAGAGTTACAGAGGCAAATGAGAGAGAGAGATTTAGCTTTCAAAGAAGCTTACAATTCAGGGTAGGAGGCTGAGAAGTATACGAATAATACAAGGGACTGAATTCTAAGTGAAAGGAATGGGGTGAAAATGCAGAGAAAATATTGATTGTGGAAAGAATCATCCTAAAACTTTCAGCTGTGAACACTAGCGGTGTGGTCTGCTCCAGTCTGCATTCCCCTGGGTATTGAGCTAGCAGCAGGAAAGGAGGTGGACAGAAGGCACCACTCCTGAGTCAGAGAGGCAGCTGATGGTCAAGTGTGCACCCTGCCCCCGTTCAAGAGACTGAAGGATGTTAGAGTGACTTATACTGTTTGCCAGATCTGACATAGTAATTCTTCTGAGCCTAGCTGTATGAACTTACCATATTACCTAAGTTTTTTTTTTTTTTTTCAGAGTCTATTGTTAGTTGGTTTGAGATTTAAAGTTCATGGAAGCCATATTATTTTATGGAATAGAAGCAAGATTGAAAACATATGGCCTATAGAAACAGAGATGTTCCATTTTATTTTCTAGCTTTGGTGAATGTTGTGCTATTCCAGAAGTTCGCAAGTATTGCAAATAATGCCCCTCATCTTTATCGTCTGTTAGTGAATGAGATCTGCCATCACTTAGTATTATCCTTTCTGGAATAGAGCTGCAAAGGCTTTTAACATCTTTTCGATTCAAGCGATGTATGTAAAATTCTAACAATAGTTTTTAATTGAACTTTTTGTTTTGAGATAATTGTAGATTTATAGACAGCTATAAGGTAGTACAGAGAGGCCCCATGTATCCTTCACCTAGTTTCCCCCAATGGTTACATTTTACCTAATTATAGGACAATATCAAAGTCAGGAACTTGATACTGGTACAATGTGTATTTACAGTGCTAAAGTCATTTTATCACATGGGTAGGTTTGTGTAACCACCACTACAATCAAAATACTGAGCTTTTCCTTAACCACAAAGCTCTCCCTTATGCTGATACCTTTTAGTCACACTCTCCTCCCTGCCCTCCCCCACCATCCCTAAACCCTAATAACTACAAATTTGTTTTCCATACCTATAATTTTGTGATTTAAAAATTTTATACAAACAAAATCACACAGTATGTGACCTTATGAGATTGGCGCTTTTCATTCAGCATCATACCATTAAGGTACATCCAAGTTGTTGTATATATGAATGGCTTGTTCTTTTTAATTGTTGCATAGTGTTCTATAGAGTAGCCGTACCACAGTTTGTTTCACCATTGAGGAACATTTTAGTTGTTCCTAGGTTTAACTACTAGAAATAAGGCTTCAGTGAACAATTATGGATGGGTTTTTTTGAGAATGTTAGTTTCATTTGCCTGGGATAAATGTTCAGGAGCACAAATTGCTGAGTCATATGGTATGTTTAGTGTTTTAAAAAACAACCTGGTTTTCAGAGTGACTGTACCATTTTACATTCCCATTAGCAGTGTATGAGAGAGCCAATTTCTCCACATGCCTGCTAGCATTTGGTATTGTCACTGTTTTTTACTTGAGGTCTAACAGATATATGTATAATGATATTCCTTGGTGGCCTTAATTTACATTTCCCTAATGGCTAGTGTTGTTAAACATCTTTTCGTATGCCCTTTTCAGGAAAATTTCTCTTCATATATTTGTCATTTTTCCAATTGATTTTTATTTTTTTACTTCTGAGAGTGAGTTATGTACTCTAAATAATGACTCTTTTGATGGACATGTGGTTTGCAAGTAGAATCTCCCGATCGATAGCTTGTCTTTTTACCCTCTTAACAAGGTCTTCACAAAGCAAAGTTATTTAATTGTGATTAACTTTAATTTATAGATTTTTTAAAAATAGTACTTTTTGGAATCATATTTAAGAACTCTTCATAAGTCCTAGATCCTGAAGATATTCTTCTATGTTAACTTCTAAAAGTATTATATTTTTATGTTTTGTACTCAAATCCATGGCCCATTTTGAGCTAGTTTTTGTAAAAGGTGTGAGATTTGGGTTGAGGTTTATTTACTTTTTTGCCTATAGATGTGCAATTATTCCAGACCATTTGTGGAAGAGTTTATCCTTCATCTGTTGCATTGTTTTTGTACTTTTATAAAAAACCAGCTAGCCTTACTAATCTTTCCATTTATTTATGTGTCTATCACCCTGCCAATACTTGATCTTGATTACTGGAGCTATAAAATAAGACTTGAAATTGGTTAGAGTAACTTCTCCCAAGTTATTCTTATTTTTCAAAAAAAAAAAATTTTATCTAGCTCCTTTGCTTTCCCATGTAAGTTGTAAAATAATTTTATCATATCTATTAAAAAAGCTTATTGAGATTTTGATAGACATTCTCTTAAACTTTTGTATAAATTTGGAGAGAATTCACATTTCTACTATGTTGAATCTTCTAATTCATGTATATATCTCTCCATTTATTCAGAGATCTTTGCTATCTTTAATCAGAATTTTGTAGCTTGTGAGATACAAGTCCTATACACATTTTGTTGCATCTACCTAAATATTTCTCTCTCATTTTGAATGATTGCAAATGGTATTGTATTCTTAATTTGGTTTCCACATGTTTATTGCTAGCATATAGAAATAGAATTGATTTTTGTAGGTTTATGTCATATTCTGTGGCCTTATTGAACACATTCATTAGTTATAAATGTTTTTGTAGCATCCTTTAGATTACCTATGTAGACAATCATATTATCTGCAAATAGCAACAGTTTTCCTTCTTCCTTTCTGATCTATGTGCCTTTTAATTTTTCCCTCTTATTGCTTTATTGCACTGACCCTAAAACAGAGATGAAAGAAGACACTGGGTGGGTAAGGCTCTTTTCAGTGAACTCAGCAAGAGCAAAGGGTATAGCTAGATATGAAACTTTTGATATAAGTGGAAGAGAGGACTGGTGAGATAGTTTATAGTTACAATGAGAAAACCCTCTAATGCCAGTGTAAGTGGTAAGCTCTTACATAAGATTAAGAAAGTAATATGAAACATTGGATAGGAAAGCTACAAACCAAAATTTTTAATAATTTCTGTTTCTTACTTTTTCCCACATTGAAAGGCATCACTCATATTTTACATTTTTAAAATGTATTAGCATTTTATTCTCATTGTTGAATCTGTAGCCTAAGATCTTTCAAAAAAGTCAATTAGCAGAAAGCTTTCTTTGTTGACACTGGTTTTGAAGGTTTGTCTGTGTGTGTCTACAAAAACAAGTATGCTTTTCTGTGTAAAATTATTTTCACCTTTTTATTTTTAATTTTCTCATCTTTCTTAAATAATACACCTTTAATTTCTTACAAATTTTCCCTGCCCAGAGTTATCAAAACTTTCCTTTATAGATAAATCATTAGAGGATTTGTGAAGGAGATTCTTCAGACAAAATTGAGGATAGGTGTCCTAGTAAAATATTTCTATAACTTATAGTAAAGATTGACTAATTTTAGTAATCCCTTTTCTTACTACATGTAACAGTTGGTACAGGAAAACCAATAATAACTGCTAGTCTTAGCATATTTATTAAAGAACTAACTATATGAGGTGAAAATTTTGTAAGATATTAAAAAATATAATCAAATAATAGACAAGCTGAAAAGTGGGGTTGTAGAAGGTGGTTGAAGCATCTTTCTGTTAAATCATGTCATGAATACTTCCTTCACATGCAGACTTGCATCACTTCTTAGGGGATTTTGTTGTCATGACAACAGTTTTACAAGAGCATCTTCAGCTTCCAGAGTTAGAATTATAGAAAAAGAGTTTCATACAATGAACATAGGTGAGCTTTAGTTATTACACTTGGACAATAGCCCTTTGCTTTATTGCAGTCATATCCTTGAAAAAAATTAAAAATGTGACACTTCCTTCCTTTGCAGAGGAAGGTCTTTTTGCTATAACTTTTTTTTTTTAACCAGAGAAAATAAATTTCAAAGGTTCGAGATTTGTCTCAGTTTAAATTGAAAGGTAATTTGTAATGAATAAACCATGATGACATCTAATACATGAAAGGACTTTGAAGTTATATTGTTTCTTGTAAGAGATGAATTTTGATGAGTACTAGTAAACCAAATATAGTTGAAATTATAGGTTAAGCAAGAAAATACTGTTAAGAAGGGATGGTAATCTGCATTGGGCATATTCTTTTATTTTACTTGAAAATCTCATTAATGTAAAAAAAAAAAACCGAGGTTGTCCTGTTTCTCTTTGCAAATAGCCTCACAGTAAATGAAAACTGTTTTTTTGTGTGTTAATTTCAAATTGTATACACCTATAGTGTTGTTTCCTAGCTATGCATTTACAGATAATTATCTTCAAAATAGCGACACATAAAGTTATGTCTTGGAATGTTCATAATTATCTTATTTCTAAATATAGAGGTAAGAAGTGATAAATCAATATTTGAGGCTTTTAAAAACATTTCTTTAGTATCCAAACTTCTTGCAGAATTGTAAATTATTATTTGAAACAGGATTTTTACTTTATCGAAGCAGTTTAACTGAACCCAAATTTTAGTGGATTTTTTCCCTTCTCCATGTCACTTTCAGAATGCTTTTTCTAACCCTAGATATAAGATCCCATTCTATCTTTCTAGGAATACTAATGTTTGAGAGGATTTATTTTTTATGTGATTATCTTGCCTACCAATTTGAATATTATATGTAATATATAATAAATTGCAGCTAGGCTGATCATGCTTACTCTGGGGTAAGGCTTCCTGGGTTCTAGCCTACTTCTACCACTTAGTAGGCTGTAGCATTAGGTAAGTTTTTTCACCTCTCTATATCTTCTTTCTTCTTACCCAAATTGGTACTAGTATGGCTATTCTAGAGCTTTCAGGAACTCATGCTCCTTTTAGTTTTCTCTTTCACCATTCCAAGGTGGAACCTTAATTCTCATTTTCCAAGATGGATACTAGAGCTCCATCTACATTATCTGTATTCCAAGTAACAACACATCTAGGGTAAAGAAGTGAAAAGAAGGGTGTCCCTAATCTTTTGAAAAGACTGCATGTAAGTACGACCCAACACTTCTGCTCACATCTCATTGGCCAAGACTTTGTTACATGACACCAAGCGGCAAAAGTGACTGGGGGACATGTTGCACTTTAGCAGAGTGGCTATGTGGCTGGCCAAATATACTGGGTTACTTTTGCTAAACACAAACAGCAGAGGAGATTTGGGAGATGACTCACAGTTCCCAACACATATTGCCAGTAAATGTTCATGTTGCTGCTTTACACTTACTACTCCAAAGTACATGGGACCTGAAAGAACTGAATGTATCAATTAGGAAACAACTTGGTAAGACCATCCTTTTCCTTGGTGTATAAAGACTGATGGGTAATTTACTTGATCGGTTTATAGAGCTGTGCTGAAGAAAGGAAGTTCTTTACTAAATTATCTTTTAGTCTGCTGATAAGATATATGCCAACTGCCCCCACCCCCAAATCTATCTCTCAACCTCAAATATTTTAAAAATCTACTATTGGTCAAATACCAAGCTTGATTCTGCTAGGGTTAAAGAATGAGTAAGGTACTCTCATTGTATTTATCAGTGGTGGGGGAGTTAAAATAAGTAACCACTGTTTAGGGCATGATCTGGTATATGCTATAAAGCAGTTATAAAGTATATTTGTAGGTCAAGGGAAAGAGAGGTGGCCCTGTAATTGTATGAATAAGATTCTAAGGGATATGATACTTAAAGCTACCCTTAAGGAAAATTACATATTGACAATATAGCATAAGCAAAGGTACAAATGTAGAAATGATTGCATAATTTTGGGGAATGGTTTGGCCATATCATGTATATATTAGAGAAGCTTAGGGAGGCTGGAATAAAGACAGCCTTAGATTCTTACTAAATGACAAATGTTTCTAGATTCATTAAGAAAATGGTGAGCTATTGAAGGTACAAGAAAGGGAGTGATATGATTAAAGTTATATCATAGGACAATGAATTTTTCTGCAATGTATAAAGTGATTTACAGATAATGAGAAACGGAGGCAAAGAAAGTAGTATACAGTTACCCTAATAGGAATGTATAGATGGGGAGGGAACAGGACTTGGATAGGAAGGTCTTTGGTGTCAAAGGTTTTGGAGTTGGTGACTGAAATAATGGCATTTCAATTAAGTCAAAGTCAGGAGGAGAAACAGGTTAAGAAGTAAGTATGTGGCTTAAAAATTTTATTTTTTGATAAGCTGAACTTTAAAATATACAAGTGAGGTTATCTAAAAGGTTTTGGAAATGATAATCCCGACTAGGTTTACAAACATTTATAAAGCCAAACTCTGTGGGTTTAGATCATTACTCGCCACTTACTAATGGTGTCAATGTGAACAGGTTAGTTAACCTCAATTTCATATGGGCATAACAGTAGCACCTGTCTCATTGGGTTGTTGTGAAGATAAAATGATTCATTACCAGTCCTTACTTGTAGTAAGTCATTTATGTCAGTCACTGTTATAATGATCGTCATCATTACTTGTTACTCATTCTCATGGTGATTGTAGGGGCAAGAGGAAAATGAAGTGTTCGCAAAAAATACAAAGGAAGAAGGACAACCAAAGGAATACAATGATCTAGAGTCCACCAGCAGAGTTTCTGCTTTGTTTGTAAGGCCATAAATTTCCCAAAGAAAACAGTATATGCCAATAGATTTGGAAAGTAGAACCTTTATGATAGCAGATCAGTAGAGGAGTAATGGCAGAATTTAGATTGCAAGGGATTAACAGGTAAGAAAATGTGAAATAGCGGAGGCAAAGCAATTTATGCTATATGTGAAAAAAAATTGAAAATTGGTACTAAAGGGAAGAAAAAGAATAAGGTTAAGTAGCTTAAGCCAATAGGAAAAGAGAGAGAAACATATTTGAGATTGATTTGTTTTTGTGTATTACAAAAAATGTGAACATATTGTTAAAATGAAAGGATGACTAGGAGAGAGAGAGAAATTAAAAATACAAACAAAAGAGAAAATATAAACAAAAGAGGAGGGAAGGACCATATTGTGGTGATATGGGGGATTATTCTCTGCTCAAATAAATGAATATTCCAATTGCCCTGACTTGATCATTACACATGTAGCAAAATATCACATGCACATCAAAAATATGTGCACATATGATATGTTAATTTAAAATACAAAAAATGAATAAAAGAAAAAGAAAAGCATGAACATATAAATATTTTAAATGCTGTCTTTTTAATTGTAAAAGAATGAATGCTTGTTAGAGAAAATTGGGAAAATATAAACAATCTTCAGTTAAAAATAACTCATAACCCTACCAAAGATAGGTATTATTAAAATTTTGATATATAGCCTAACAATTTTCAAAATTGGGATTTTCCTATAGCCATTATATCATGTACAGTTTCTTTAAAATCATCCTTTGTAATGGACACACACTACTGTGTCATGTAAAATTACAATAGTTTAACTGATATTTTAGACATTCTAATTGTTTCAATGACTCCTTATATTATTAGTGCTTCAGTGATCATCTTGATAAATAAGGTCTACTTCTTGGATTTAGCTCCCTAGAATGAATTCTTAGAAATAAAAGTACTCGATTAAAGAATATGATTCATTTAGAGTCTTAGTCCATCTACCAAATTGCTTTCCAATATCTTTGTACTAGTTTATATCCCGCCCATCTTACCACATCCCCACCAGCTTCAGGGCGAACAGATCTGAAGTGAAGAGGAGGTGAAGAGAGGCTCACTTTAGATGAACCACATTATTACAGAGGCAAGGTCACCTGAAACGCCAAATTATCTGCTGAGAGTGAGGAGGAGACTAGTGGGGTTAGAGATTTGGGAAATTTGTTGAGAGGTTGTTTTACACTGAGAACCTTTTTCTAAGACTTTCCAGGAAAGCGTTTCATGAGAAAACCTGGGTGTACATACAGAGTGTTGTTTTTTAAATGATTCATTCCCCATTTGGATGAAATGCGCCACTACAGTTTACAAATGGAGGCTTGTGTAATCCTTTGATGTTTTTGTATGGATGACAGCTGTTAAATCTTTCTTTTCAGGTTGGGCGTGGTGGCTCATGCCTGTAATCCTAGCACTCTGGGAGGCCGAGGCTAGGGGATTGTTTGAGCTCAGGAGTTCGAGACCAGCCTGAGCAAGAGAGAGACTTCATCTCTACTAAAAAAAATGGAAAGAAATTAGCTGAACAACTAAAAATATAAATATATAAAAAATTAGCCGGGCATGGTGGTGCATGCCTGTAGTCCCAGCTACCCAGCTGAGGGAGGCTGAGGCATATAAAATCGCTTGAGCCCAGGAGTCTGAGGTTGTTGTGAGCTAGGCTGACGCCACGACACTCGCTCTAGCCCAGGCAACACAGTGAGACTCTGTCTCAAAAAAAAAAAAAAAAAAATCTTTCTTTTCAATAAAAAGTAGATGATAATCTTGCAGTGTTCTGTTTCCACAGTTATTTCTCATTAATCAACCAATAAATGTTTATTGGTCTTCTCTTTGTAGGTAATGCTGGGTGCCCGGAAGGCACAAAGAATCAAGGATTTCTCCCTTTCATGGTGTGCAGGAGACACCACACACACTTTGTGACAGTGAATATTTAAACACACTTAAACATTGGAGAAAGATACCTATGATTTTTTTTAAAAAGCATAATTTGTTTTGTAATTTATTTATTTATTTGGGTAGGAAGTTTCTTGTATTTGGCTTAAAGACTTTAAATTTTTCACTGATCCTCTGTATTTTCATCTGATTAATTTGTTCCAAAAATTTTAAGAGTGCTACACACAGAAATACATATACACACATTTCAATAATCTGACTCATTTGGGAAATTTTCTATCAGAATTACAGATTTTTAAAGCTATATTCTTTTATTTTTAAATGACTATCATGATTGCAATTCACTGCTAAGAAAAACATTTCTAAGTAGATAATCCACCAGACTCCATTTTCAACGTGTGACTTTATAATTCTTATTATTTACGTCCAAATAGTTCAAGGTCGAATTACAGAGCTACAGATTTATCCTAAATGATGAGAAAAGAGAAGTGTGTTGATCTTTGCAGGTATGACTGATGGTAATTATCACCTATGTATGGGGTTGCAGCTCAGAAGATTGATAGCAAGTGGAAGGCATCACCATACCACACCAAGGCAACATTGATTTTTGATTTGTGGCTAAAACCATTGTCTGCTATAATTTTGCATCAGATAAATGGCATACACACTTTTGTGGTTATGTAAAATTTGGATTCAGTCAAAAGGCCGCACTCGAGGATCCAGAAGGTCACGTGTAGCCCCAGGGCTGCAAGTTTCCCACCCACCTAAAGACACAGGATTTATGGATAACACAATTTCCTATCGTCACAATTCTTACAGTTTTACTCAATGGCAAAAGTAAGACCATACTCCTCCTATTGTCTCAGATGGTTGCTTCCTCAACCTCATAACCAGATCTGAGCCCAAAAACAACTCTTAAGTAAGCAAAGTATGTCTGGTCCTCCCACAAGCTCCTCCTCCTCTTTATTGTCTGTCTTTCTTTCTAGCCTTAGCTAAAGATTTAGTGTCATAAGTTTGTTTAATATAGTTGCGGCCTCAGCATCCATTTTTGGCTAACATACAGTAGCACCCTGTCACCTCTGGCCTAGTTAAAATGCCCTCTTCCTGTGTGGTGGTTTGTGTCGTAGCCTACTTGCTTCTCATCCCACTGGCCCAAAAACCTGACACACCCCTCAGCTGTTGATCATGATAAACCCAATGGTCAACACCTGATTCATGTAAATAAGTTCCTCCTCCAACATCACACGTGGTTTCTTTACACTAGCCAATCCACACACCCCATGGGAAAGCCTAAGGGATAACACCCATGGAACTTAATAAAGGCATAAGCCCACAGGTCCTCTCTGTGTTGCCTACCTGCTGGTTGAGATCCTTGCTGCCTGTGGACTTCCCACCAGCCTCCTGTCACTACTTTCTCTGGAATCTGTAAGTAATATATTTCTTTTGTTTCATGCATTTTGGTTTAACCTCCTCATTGTGTCTTACCTGGTACACCTGAACCTATCTTCTCCCTGGTCCAGGCTTCCCTAGAGTGTAGCTATCTTGACTTAATGTCCACAGCTCTCCACAGGGAGGCCTCTAGACAAAATTAGAAAGAAACCATAGCAATAAAAATCCAACACTTAGCTCACATGCATAAATTTATGTCAATATATAGAGGTATATGCCTTCTTAACAGAGAACATTTCTCATATCCTTCTGAAAACCAAACAAAGCACAGACTATTCTTATTTTGAGCAGGTTGTAGTTTTCCACAACTATGTGTTGTTGCTGTGTCTTGTTAACATATGAGTTGTTGCATTTCTTCTTAAGTTTTAAGTTCTAAGTTAAATTTACCAAATCTCTGTGCATCAGTATATAGACATCTGAGTATCTTCTAACCCCCTTCCCAACTGTTCTGTGAATTTCTAATCACTTTCTTCATGTTGGACTTTTTGTGTTGCACCTGATATGTTCAAAGTAGTCATTTTGAAACGTGATTGTTACCTTTGTCCCCTCTTTCCATTTTCACTTGGAATCCCTCTATTATACATTGGATCATCAAAGTATGTAGAAACACCTTTCTTTCCCAGGACTTCCTCAATTTCTATGCAGAACTTTAAGTGGAAAACTTCCTTCCATTCTCTAAACTTTCTATTCTTTCCTCCTCAGTTGAACTCCTGTCATATTACAATGATTCCCTGGTATCCAGAGCAAATTCTGGCTCTTAATGAGAGAGATTTGGGAAGCTCTAACCCAATGTCCTGGGAGACAGATGGAGGCCGTCTGAGATTCCTCCATGAACTTGTGTCCTAGTTTAAGTTCCCAGACCAGGACCCACCTTTTTTCTGCTTTCTCATTTTTCAGATTAAGTTCTGGACTTGATCTCCTGCCTACATTCCTGCCCTGATCTTGGCATTTTCCTCCTAACCATGTATTCTTGCCTTGAAATTTCAGGCTACTACTGTTTCCCAAAAGTTTCCCCAGTACCCACATCCCGAGGTGCTCTTTGTCTGTGTGCATGGAAGAGATATTTGTTCTCCCAGACGTTAGAGCCAAGATCCTTTGTTTTACCGATTTTGTTAGCTGCCACATTTCATAGATTATTTCTTTACCATGTTCCAAAGCTGACCTGATGGCTATTACTCTGATTCAGGGTCTCATTATCTCTTCCATGAAGTATTACAGTATAACTGGTCTTATTAAGCACTGATGTTCTGTTACCCCAACTGAACTGAGTCCATTCCTCTGAAAACTTCCATGATCCTCACTGAAAGAAGTAATCACTTCTCCTATGTTATGTCTACTTAATGCCTATATGAGAGTAAGACTCATGCTGTCTCAGATAATATTTTTGTTTAAGCCTGGTGCTATTCTAAGTGCTTTACAAATATTAATTCATTTAGTGTTTACAACTCTATTATCCTAGTTCTATAGATGAGAAAATTCTTGGGCATAAAGATGTTTAGAAATATATACTAGCTATAACAAGGGCAGAGTCATAATTTAACCCAACTAGTCTAATTTCAGCGTCCATATGTAACCTCTCTAATTAAGATTATTGCCACCTCTTCAAGGATATCCATAAATATTCCACAAGTTGTAAGGTGGCAAGAATAATCTGGGTTTAATATAATACTTATGTTAAAAAATTCTATTTTTGGCACAAGAGGGCCTCTCTAGAGGAATAAGAGCTAGCCACAGGACCCAAAAACCTCACTGCAGCTCGCTCCTCCCCACAAGTGCCACCTACTTACAGGGAGGTCATCCTGCACACGCTTTTACTGCATCTACTGATTCATGATAAAGGGTGTGGTCGAATCTCACCCACAAACACCACCTACTGGCTCAGAGAGTAAACAGGGTGTGTCATTATCCAAACGAAAATTTAAAGGCAGGAAGGAACAACTGATCCAGATGGGAAGTAACCAGCGAAAGAACTCTGGAAGTATGAAGATTCAAATGGAAATCACACCACCAAAGAGGAGCAACAGCTCCCCAGCAATGGACATTAACCAAACTCAGAACACTAAGATGACAGAAGAATTTCAAACATGGATTACAAGAAAACTGAATGATATACAAGAAAAAATGGATCACCAACACAAAGAAACCACAAAAAAAAATCCAAGACTTGGAAGAAAAATTCAGTAAAGAAATTGAAATATTAAAGAAAAATCAAACCGATCTCCTGGAAATAAAGGACTTATACAGGGAATTACAAAACATCGTGGAAAACCTCAAGAACAGGGTAGATCAAACAGAAGAAAGAATCTCAGAGATTGAAGACAACTCCTTCCAATTAAATAAGTCAGTCACAGAAATCCAGCAGAAAATTTAGAGAAAAGAAATAAGCCTGCAAGAAATGTGTGATTATGTGAAAAAACCAAACCTGAGGGTGATAGGGGCTCCGGAAGGTGAAGAAAAAAATACTCAAGGGCTGGATAAGCTATTTCAAGAATTAATAGAGGAGAATTTTCCAGACCCTGCTAAAAATCTAGATATACAGGTACAAGAAGCTCAACAGACCCCAGGAAGATTCAATGCACATAGGAAGACACCACGTCATGCAATCATCAGATTGAGCAAAATAGCCACTAAAGAGGCCCTTCCATGAGCTGCAAGGCGAAAGAAATAAGTAACATACAAAGGAAAGTTCATCAGAATAACTCCAGATTTCTCAATTGAAACCCTACAAGCAAGAAGAGATTGGGGCCCCATTCTCACTCTTCTGAAACAGAATAATGCCCAGCCTAGAATTTTGTACCCTGCAAAACTAAGTTTCATATATGAAGGAGAAATAAAGACATTCTCAGATAAGCAAAGACTGAGGGAATTCACCAAGACAAGACCAACTCTCCAAGAA
>CAUYSK010054783.1:0-16933 GCA_963575035.1 Avahi laniger | reverse complement strand
GTTGGTGGCGCGGGAGCCGAGTGCCGGGGGGTGGTGCGGACGTGTATATGTGTACACAAAGACTCCAATGTCCACCCCCCAATGTGTTGGACATATTTGAAACCCGCACATCGGGGGGGAGCGGCACGCGCGACCAGGGACTAAGCATACATAATCAGAGCAACGCCCACCAACAAAGTGATGAACACACTTGAAACTCGGACTTGGCGGTGGGGGGGGGCAGAAGGGCAACATACGTAACCTAAACATCTGTACCCCCATAATATGCTGAAATTAAAAAAAAAGTTCTCTTAATAATTCCAGTGTAATTTTAAAGGATAATTCAATGATGATTGGTTAAATAAAAATACTAGATTTCAAAATTAAAAGTAGTAAAAAAATGATTTATTTTACATAGACTTTAATATGCAATCATAGGATTTTTCAAGCTGGATGGTCTATGAGAACTAATCTAGTCCAGTCCTTTTGTTTTATGGCTGCAATTAAAGAGGAAGAAACATAGCCAAGGCTTTAACAGTGTAGGTTTAGAGTCAGACCCAAGTTCAGCCCCTGCTCTGCCACTGACCAGCTCTTCCCCTATCATTCACAAGTCACAGAGACAGTTCTTGAAAGTGCCCTGCCTGCAAAGCAGGAATGCTATAAACTGAGAATTCAAATAACGGACTCTCTTCTCTAGAATAAAGTATATTCATTCATCCATTCACTGCACAAATATTTATTAAGTACACATCAGTTGTGTGACCTTGGGCAAGTTACTTAATTGCTGCCTGCCTGAGTTTCCTGAGCGGTAAAGTGGGTGTCTACATTACAGAGTTGTTGTAAGGATTAAGAGAATTAACGCATATAAGGTATCTGTGATGGTTCCTAACACACTGGAAAGGCATAATAATGTTGGATATCATTACCAATCTCCTACTACTACTATGCTATGTTAAGAAAAATAGTGGGCTCTGGGGATATAATTTGGGAGCCCTATATAATATTTTCCTCCCAATTACTAAAGTATAGAGCTAATCTCTCACTCCATTGTGCAATCCTGGTAGAGAAGCCATTTGGAAACTCGTTTACTAGTGTTCCATTTTAACAGTGCTATCCTTCACACACGAAGAGAAAAATATCCCACTAGCCTCTGCTCACAAACTTTGTGTTTTCCCTTCAGATGGCTTTGAAGTGACTGGAGTTTTTCACCTAGGCTCCTGAGTGAGAAAGGATGAGTTTCTGAGTATGTGAGGAGGTTGGCTGTGTCCCCATAGAACACAGCAACACTAACTGGTCCTTTGGGGGGTTGAGCTTTACCTGGAGTCCTCACTGCACAGAACCATAGTCAGCTAGAATAATAAGCCGGTGAAATCCAGTCATTGCTATTCCACTGACATGGTGGTTCTATGATGGTCTGATGAGTTAATGCAGATAATGCTAGTGTCCTGGAAATTCTCAGGACATGGCTGAAGTCCTATTAACTCTTATTCATGATCTTGGACATCACAGAAGATGAAAATAAACTTGAGTGGTCATGCAGCTTCTCAGTCTTACTTCTCATAAGAAAACATTACACTATCCCAGAGGGAGTGAGAAGTCAGTACACCTTTCAGAACTTGAGGGAAGACTCTCTCCAAAACTCATTCTGATGCATAAGTCTTATTTAAAACACAAATAAACATGAACTTCTCAGTATGGAATCTGTCTCCCCTGTTTCACGTGTGTTCACATGCGTGGGTATGTGAGGGTGCCTGTATGTATACACCGGTCATCATTCTCTGGTAGGAAGCTTAAATACCCCGCTAAAGAAAAAAGCAAATATAAAACAAAAACAGAAAACCATGTCAAAGCTACATCTCTAGGCAGAATATCCTCCATTCTTTCCATATGTTCAGAGTTACCTCATCTTTTAACTCTAGCATCGCTGTCCTATGAACCCTTCCCGCTTGTCACAAGTATTGTTTTATGCTGCTAAGGTCAGCTTAACATAACATATTAGAGACAGGGCCTGGTTAATCCTGCGGTGTATGAGAAACCCAGCTTAAGTTTCCCTGCATGAGACTTTTTAACTGATGCCCCGCAGGTCCACGCTTTCACTGGTAACCCAAGAGCTAAATGCTGAGTCACTGTCATCTTGCTACCTGTTCTGACTCCACAGTGCAGGATGCAGCCACAGTCCAGGTGGAAAAGGAACTAGGTGTGAGACAGGCAGGGGGCTTCGGGTCTTCTCCCAGCTCCAGTCCTTCACAAATGTGTGACCTTAGACAAATTCAACTTGTGCTAGGGAGAGTAGCTTTGTAGCCCCTCTTCTTTTACAGGTAAACTTAGAGATATATTAAGTGACTTGTCCGTGGTCACAGTGAACCTCTCCATGGCTCTTGTCCCTTAGTTATTAAAAAAAGGAGAAAGAATGATAATATTTCGTATCTCAAAATGTGACAGGTGAAATGAGACACGTATTTAAGGATTCTGCAAAGTTTAAAAATTGTAAAACATGAGGCATAGTTAGCTTTGTCAACTCAGATGCATCTTCCCTTTACGCAGTCTGTGCTGACCGGCGTTCGTTGCTACTGACTTTCTGTTTCCAGCTTCCTCTCCTGTTTGCTCAAGACACAGAGTCCTGAGTGAGTCCTACAAGGAATTAACAACTCCCATCTTCAGTTTAGAGTTCTCAACAAACTTAAGGAGTCTACCCTCTCTCGAGCAACCATCCAACTCACTTATGTTCAATGAGGCTAGATCGAAAACTGTCTCCTGCTGAACACACTTGTGTTCCAGGTGGTAGCCTGTTCTGTGAATTAACCGGTGTGTTTTTCAAAGCCTTTGCTGACAGCCAATATCTGAATTAAGGCTCCTCCTTCTGTAGCCTGCAGTCTCACTATCGCAGCATACAACATGGTACTTGTCAGTCTCCTTTCTGTAACCCTTCCTAAGACTTAAGTTCACTGAGCACAGAGGTAACGTCTGCAAGACCAGTATCCTCGGCATTACCTAACTTTGAGACCAGATAATTCTTTGTTGTGGGGAACTGTCCTGTGCATTTTAGGATGTTTAGCATCATTCCTGGCTTCTACCCATTAGATGCTAGTAGCACCTACCCCTCAGTTGTGACAACTGACCAAAAAAAGTATCCAAATATTGCCAAATGTACCGTAAGGGGCAAAATTACCCTTGACTGAAATCCTCTACGCAAACTGCTTTTTTCTTACTGGGCAATCAATAAATATTCATAGAAGAATACGTGGTTTGATGGAAACAAAATGCCTAAGATGGATTCAGTGTACAAGCTACAAAAAAATAAAGCTAACATCTCTTGGTTTTAATGCCACCTACAATGCTTGGCATACAGCTGGTGCTCAATATGTATTTATTGGGTAAACAAATGTTTGATGATTGTAAATAGCTTCCCGTATCCCTAGCAAAAGTTTTTTCCCTCAAGGAGGCCCAGGTGAAGTGGTGGCGAATTGTCAATATTAAGGGGAGAATATTTAAAAAACAAACAAAAAAAAATCTCTTGGCTGTGGGATTAAGGGCCAGAAAAATAAATCACCTTGCAGAAAGTGGGGGTTGTCCCCCAGACCATAGGCTCTCCGTACAAGTCTGCACTTGGGGCAGAAATCAAATTCTTTGCAGTGGTAACATTAGAAACATCTATCAGCATTCCTGGACTTGTTAAAAAACAACTCAGACGGGGCCTTGAAGCACCAGGAGGGTTGCAGGACATCCAGAAGGTCAGACAAGGAGTCATCAGTGTCATTGCTGGGAACTGAGCCTGTGCCTTCCGGATTCTCTGTACGGTACTTGATTACATTGATTATTATGGATGCAAATGGAGACTTACTACTATTGTAAAATAACAATGCAGGTTAATGATATTCTTTATTGCCATGCTAACATTTTTTTCTAGAGGAGAAAATTATAGGCATGAAACCAATTAAGCCACCTTTCTTTCTTTGTAAAGCTTTTTTAGTTTTCCCAAGTGATGATTCTCTCTTTGTGCTCACTGCCTAGCAGTGCAAACTGATTTTTTTGGTCTCCTATGTCTTACTAAGATGGATGCTAATATTGGTGCTGTCCATTTTTTCCTGTAGAAATTGAAAATCACTATGCTGATACATTATCTCACAAAGGGCAGTCATAAATAGGAAGAGCAAATATTTTGAAATGCATATTCAATGGACATTCTCCTGTAGAGGTGAGGCATTGTTGGAAATCTTTGTTTCCAAGATTGCCCTTTCTTGGACACCACTGCAGGACGGCTCTCCTCCGGATTGAAATGATGGCTCCAGAAAACAATGGCAGACTAATTTATGTGTTCCCCAAACTTTAAATAGTTGTCTTTTACTCCCAAGTCTACAAAATATCTGCCACAGAAACCTTTCACGTAGAAGGATGTCATGTCGCATGTATATTGTTAATGTAACTATGGTAACCAAAAAATGCCACCAGTGTGTCTGTTTCATACACAAATGAGAGGACAGCTGTGAAGTCCACATGTCTGCCAGAGGTATAATAGATGTGAGCTAGGACAGCCTGGGTCAGAAAATTACAACTCATTTATATTAATCAAAGCTTTCAAATAACATTCCAACCTCTGAGCTATAAAGAGTATAAATGGAAGGCAATAAGCCACTATAAAAGCAGTTTTCACTCCACAGATTTTAAAACTAAGTGCCTTAAGCTGATGCAGCAGCATCTATCTTTAGAGGGTACTCTGGAGTCAGAGCAGACAGGACCTTTGGTGGGTATCATTGCAAGTTTAAGCCTAGCTTCTTTGCATCTTGGGGATGATTTTCAGTTCATTAAGTACAATGGTTCCATGCAAGTTAAATGTTTATGATAGTTGTGATGTTGGAGGCACAGCTTCCATAAACCTTTTAGCAACCTCATTGATTGTGGCAGTTAGTCCTTCCAGCCCTATTCACCCAACTCTGTTATGTTACAAATGAGGAAACGGTTGGCAGGGTTAAGAAACTGATCCAAGATCACCTAGCTATGACTGGGTAATAGCTTGCTTACCAACCAAACAACTGATAAAACTGCTAATAACATTCTACCTTGGCTAGAGCTTTTGAAAACATTCAAAAAGTAAAAAATATAATAGTATGTAACCTGCATATTGTTTCTTAAAGAAAAACCTGTAACATAAAAATGGCATATATTTTAATTATTGAATAATATGCTTACCAGTTCTACAGGGTGCTCATAAAGTCTGGAAATATTATTTTATATTATCATGGATTGTAATGCAATACCAATAAATCACTTACTATGTATTTGTCTATGTTTTGGGACTTAGAGGCTACACTCCAATATATCCGTAAAGTAGGTGAATGATAATATGCTAAAACAAGAAAACTTAAAAAGCAAACTTCACTTTAGAATGAATGGATCCCCTGCTCACTAAAGTATTGAATTTTACAGATAAGGTTTAATTTTTGTTGCTGTTATGTACTTTGAGCCAAAACAAGAAAGGATACATGTTCTTCTGACTTCATCTATATAATTATAATTTCATCCTGAATAAAATATTAATCAAAGCTCTATTCATGAGTTAAAGATACTTCCATTGTTTCCAGAAACATGATTCTAAATGATCATGTGACTCTAAAATATGATTCTAAAATGAAAGTTGCTTTATCTCCTAATTGGCTTAACCCAAAATAGATGTTCAGAATAATTTTAAAAAAATTGAATACAATATTTGAGCAACCTTACATTAGTGCTCAAATGAATAATTCAGAGAACCATTATTTTGTAGCTTAAAAATAAATTTTAAGAAAGCATTGTGAAAGTCTAGTAAAAATAAAATCTGTGTCCTATAATTTACTTTATTTTATTTATGACTCATGGTTTATTTATGGTAGTGTCAAAAGCCCACCATTCTGATTACTTATAATCATTATTTATAGTCAATCAACTTGGGAAGTAGCAATATAGCTCTGTAGAAGCAGATTTTCTTGAGTACCTGGTGTATTCCCCTGAGTGTCACTGCTTTAGAATATGTAGTAATGGCTCTAGCAGTTGAGGTCAAGATAGTAGCCTAACCAGAGAGAGATCAATGGTTGAGTTTTTCCTTGCTTTTTCAGAATTTCAGATACTAACTAGAGTTACCTGTGGTTATTTTTCAGAACCATGGTCTACAGTTGGCTCTGGTCTGAGATCTTTTATTTAGCAGACTAATCCTTTTCTAATAATTAGTAGTTTATTACTTTTACTTACTAAGGAATGAGCTCTAATCTTTCATTAGATTTGCAGAATAAGGATTTCACACAGGCAGGATAATAGCCAAAGATAAGGTTTCACAAATGTGAGGCTTTAATCATTTTAAGGTCACCAGGTTTGTCTGAAAAATACCTAGACGATAAATTTACAACAAAATGGTTTATAGTCTAGTTTAGCAATGTCAGGTTTATTTTATAGTTATCCTCAACTCCATCAGGAAGACAGAATCCCAAGCTTAAGTGTCAAATAAGAGTTTATTACAATGATTTGTTACTTTCTAACTTCTATATGGCTCTAAGACAGAAAATGCAAACTTGCCTATAAAATGTTCTCACTTAAATTTGATTCAATTCATTTTTCTCGTCCTGGGAAAAATACAACCTTATGTGTAAAAGGCACTGAACCAGCAAAAATAACTTAAGGAAACATGTAAAATAGCAGACTAACATCTGTTGCCCACCCCTCCTCCCTAAATACCGAGCCCTACAAAACAATGTTGTCTTTTTTTTTTTGGTTGTGTTTTAATGTCCCTTTCAGTGAATATATAGAATACAGGGGCAAATGCTATTCAGTGAATAGGCTCTTTTTCCCTTCAACAGTATTTGAGACTGACAAAAGAAGAGGCCACTGGGGCTGGTTTGTCAGTAGGTATAATCGCCGGTCTCACGTGCTGCTCACACTGTCTGCCTTTTGTTCAGCGGTCACACAACGCCAGGAGGTGAACAGTGCAGTGTGGTCAATCAGCTAATGTCAGCCAAGGCAGAAAGGTCCTTCCTTTGAGGTCCTTTGCATGACTGTCTCCCTGTTTGTTGTTCTGCCACTCTAGTGACTAGATATGGGATGGTTTCATCACCTGCAGTTCTACAAGTCTGGTGCTTTAAGAATCAAATGACTTTGACTACATAGTGAACATTCTAATGAGACCTGCATGTAAGTCAATTACAACTATCTTCTTCTATATTGAATATATCTGAGAATGGGGAGCAAATGTGAGCAAAAGGTAGAATTAGCAAAAAAAAAAAAAGAAAGAAAGAAAAGAAACTCTAAAAGTTGAGGGTGGATTCAGAAATCACTTCAAGCCACCAGAAGTGGATTAAAGTTACTGTCTGTTTCACCTAATCATTTTCTTAACTAGCTTAGAATATCTAGCCTGAATGTTGCACAAATACACATAGCCAGGTAAAGAGCAAGCAGTACCCTGAGCTTTCAGTACAACAGCACTCAAAGAATTTGGCTCTTGAATAAAGGTGTCAGCAAGCCATGGAATTCCCAAACAGAAAAACTCACACTGCGTCTTTATTCTGTTTTCTTAAGGTCTATTGTTAACTGAAGACTCCTTGTCTTTTCAAATTCCTTCATGTGAATGGATGAGGCCAGACATCTGCCAGGATCCGCTCACATTTGCATGCAAATCAGAGACTTCGGGACACACATGGCCCTAACCAATAACACTTTTACTCTGGATTTATACTGATCAAAGTACCTTCCTGTACTTTCCAAGCCTCTAGTCCTAGCTTTTAAAAATGAAGTAATGAGCATATTCGAGTAATATTAATTCTTTAGACTGTTTTGGCAAAGCAAATTGCAGAACAAAACATGTTGTCTTTCAGAAAATCCTACAAGCAAAAGCCTAAATCACCGAATTTGAATTCCACTTTTCCTTTATTATCTAGGCCTGGGAATGAAAATACTTATGGTGCGATGAGATTTAGAGAAGTGTCCATTTTCTGGACTCTTGGCCTTTGCTTGCGTGATTCAAGTGCCTCATTTACACCCCGGCCATTCTTTCACGGCCAGGCACTGTTCTTGGCGCTGGGGCTACAGCGGTAAACACGAACAGGCAAGGTCCTCCTCTCCTGGAGCAGGCATTACTGCCCAACGTCCTAGTCCGCCAGTCCACGCCAGTTCCCTCGCAACCGTCCCGGGATGGGCTTGGGCTTTCCCACCTGTCCCAGGTGCGCGGCCGCCCTCCCGCTGCTGGACTTTTCCACCCAACTCCAGCCTGCCGGGCAGGGACTCCCTCCGCGGGAGGCGGCCGCCGCGGGAACCTAAGAAGCACCGACTCGGCGGCCGCCCACACCCCTCTCCACGCAGCACAAAGGTCACTGGCTGGCAAACTTTCATCGCTCCTGACCCGGGCCGAACCGGGAACGAAGCGCCGGCTCCATTCCTGGAGGGGACAGAAGCTTCCCTGACATTCAGCATCTCTGGCAAGCCTCCTGAGGCTGCCCCCGCTTCTGTGCTCAAAACGTATAGGGTGAGGATTTTTCCCCGCTTAGACCTCCCGATAGTTGAGTAGATTATTTCTAATGTTTTGACTTCAGTACACCCAATGCTTTGTGAATTACTCCTCTTGCCCCTTTCTCTGACCAAGGCCACCGCCAAGACATCCTTCGTCTTTTCTCTCTGCATAACCTGCCGCCTTCCTTTCCCTTCTCTTGGCCGTCTTTTCAACTCCCTGGGCCCCCTCTTCCGCGCTCTTCTCGGGCCCAGCTGCCTTCCCCAGTTCACATTCCAGCAGTCCTCCTTCCTCCCAATCCCAGGGCACCACCCTCCCACACTGGTCGGACTCCGAAATCCAGCGGGCTCGGCTCCAGTCGCTGCCTTTTGCCCATTTTTGTCTGGCCTTCCTTCCGAACTACCAATTGCCCCCACCCTTTTTTCTTCGGGTGGGGGGACTAGGTTCCCGTTTCCCGACTTCATCATTTTCCCAGCTCCACGAGCCGCGCCCCCTCGTCCCCCTTAGGCCGGCGATCTTATCCCGCGGTTCCCTGGACCCTCTAGGGTCCGCCACGCCACCAAGTTTGCCTCGACTTCCCCTTGCTGTCTCCCACACCTCCGGCCGCAGCCCGGCAGCCTAGCGCACTTACCCCGAGGCCCAGCTGGCCGGGGTGTCGGGGTGCGCACGGACCAGGCACCGGCGGCGGCGGCAGCAGCAGCAGCAGGAGGAAAAGGACCGGCTGAGCGGCGCCTCCTTCCCAGCCCGCAGCGCGCACTGGCTCCTTGGGGGACCCCCGGCAGAGCACCAAGACGGGGGCGAGGCAGCGACACGAGCAACAGCTGCTGCGCGGGGCTGGGTTCAATCCGGCTTTTGGGGGCCAGGGCAGAGGCAGACAGGATTGGACAGGAGGGTAGAAGTGGGGTGCAGAGGGCGGGGCCGCGAGTGGCCAGGTCCCGAGGAAGGCGCCCCAGGCACCTAGGGATGCCGCCGCCCGGGCTGACGCCGCCGGCCTCTCTCCCCGCGCGGCGGGCGCTGCAGCCGCGGGCGCACGGGCCTCGCCTCCCTCCCCGGCTCGCTGCCGGCGCCCTCTGTGCGCCCCGCTTTGTGCTGCCCGCAGCCGGCGTGCACCTGGTGTAAGCAAAAGCGGTCAGCTGATGGGCTGCGCGCGGATTGGCTGCTCCGCCGTCTCCTCCCCTCCCGCCCGACCCCCTTCCCGGCCTCCCCCTCCCGGCCTCCCGCCCCCGACGCCCGCCCTCGGCTCAGCCCGGTGCTGGGGCACCATCTGTAGCCCGCCCAACAAAGGCGCGGCGCGGCGGGCCTCGGGTGGCCCCGGCTTCGCTGCGCCGCCGCCGCTGCAGGGAGCAGCGGGCCGCTGCTTTTTGTCTAGGGGCCCGCAGGCTGCGGCTGGGTTAGGGAGGAAAGGCACACGGCCGCTTCGTAGCAGAAGACAGACCAAAAACCAAACAGAAAACGAGGTTCGTGATAGGAGGCCAGCGAGGCACAATGGGGCCAAATCTCTGCGCAACGTAGAACTCGGGCTGAGGGGCTGAGAAGCAGACAAAATTCAGCCCGGAGAGAGCCAAGTTTCAGTGTCAAATCTGACCCTTCGCCTAAAAATACATGGTGCTTCCTTGGGCTGTGAGTAAATGTCCGGGTGGGCGGACACGCGTGGCCGTGGAACTGGTCCGCGCCCTTGCCGCGGGAAGTAGTATTCCGACACTTAACTGAATGGCGAAGTCACTTCCGATGCAGGGAAGCTATTAGAACACATTTCTGAAACTTTGAAATCACAGCTTTTTGATTTGTGAGGTGTGAAACTTGTGTTCAAATTCGAGGCGGAGGATTGAGAAGGGTCTGTTTGAAGTGGAGGGTGTCAGAGAGAAAGGGGGGAGGAAAGGGTGGAAATGGGTCTTTGCAAACTGCATGTGAACCTGAGTCTCAACTTCAAAGTGGCCAGACCAGAACAAGGCTCAAAAGCAGCCTCGGTACTACTTACTGGGGGAATCTGCTTTAAGCTAGAAAATCATTAGCGCTTAAGTACTGAACAATTCTGGGCAAGACAACGTGGCGATATTTCCTCCTGATGTCCAAGCTTAGAACTTCTAGGGTATTTGGAAGGATACATCATTACGGAATGATCTTTCGAATTCTTTGAAGCCACAGAATAAATTGAATAACAATTCAATTCTTGATCCTGATAGCATTTCTTGGTGTCTTACATAGATGCCTCATAAATATTTGGTGTCCCTGTATGTCCATGAAACTGTCACGCAGATACCAGTGAGTCACAGTATGCCTTAGGAGGCTCTAGGGAAAGACAATATTAGGACTCAGGTCAGAAGGTTGATAAAGAGTAGAGGAACAGCCAGACCAAAAGGTCCATTGCTGTCTCTAACTGAATAAGATTTAAGAACTTTCAAAGCAAGTTGAGTCTAGAACCTTACCCAAGTTTCATAACGTGATCTTGTGTCTTCCCGCTTTTTTGTGCAGATTGTATATAGCATGGAGTTTGTCTGAAAGAAGGTGGGGGTCTGGTGGAAATACAAAACTTAAATAATCAGGCAAACACAAAATGCAGGTTTCTTAAGGAGTCTCCTTTAGGGTTTCCAGCTTGTCTTCCTAGGAGTAGATGATACTGTACCCTGTGAGGTACAGCCTTGCAGAGGTAGGTTTTTGGGGAACGGGGTGGCGGGTGGGCAGTTGAAGCAATTAATGATAGTCTTAGGAGGCAAGAAGTATAACAGCCTCCAGGTTTGGAAGAGACTTCTTGAGAACGGTATGAGTCAGACACCAATACATGAGCTTTGAAATCAAGCAAACACTGCTTCAAATCCCAGCACTGCAACTGATGAGCTATGTCCCTATGGGCCAGTCACTTTATCTCTTTAAGTCTTATTTTCCTTGGTTCTAAAGTGGGGTTAATAACAGTACCTATTTCAAAGGATTATGCTGGTTAAGTGACAGTGAGCATGTAAAATGCTTAGGGCAGTGCTTAGTATATAGTAAGCATTCCACAAATGTAAGCTCTAGGCATTATTCGCCAGGTATTGAAGACTAAAAGAAGACATCAGGTTAGACAGGTGGGATGATGAACTGACACATGTGACAGAATGTTTTAAAGGCACTAGCAGCTCCAGTGGAAGAAGTGGACTCTGCCTCCCTGCTGTTCAGTTCATTTCTTTTTAAATCAGCATATCATTTATTTAAACTAATTTCCCTCTTCCCCAAAGCGAGAGTGAGAAAGGAAGCTCTGCCTGTTTCTACTTGGCCACTGCATTTATTTGGCTCCACACAGCGGCAGCATTATCATTAGGAAGAAATGTGTGTGTGTCAGAGATGGGGGAGAGGACGTGGGCAGGAGGGTGAGGATTGCTGTGGACAGAAGAGAACAAATGAGGCATAACTCTTATGAGACTGAAATTTAGTCCAGTTATTGGAAATTTGCTAAATTTCCTAAACAGTTAATTGGTCCAAATTTTAGAAACTGCCATTTTTTAACTCTGCAAAGAGGTTTCAGGAATATTGTATTTACTGACTCTTAAAAGCCTTTTGTCATTGCGATGAATGAAAAAAAACCACCCAGTCAATAAACCACATAACTAAACCAAATCATTCTCTTGTTTCTGGCTTGAAGAACTCAAATCTATCTGAATTACTCCTGAGTGAGCTCACCCCATCCTGGCGTCCTGAATCTATTAGTTAGTAAAATAAGAAGTTTATCTTAGTATTTATTTTTAGGACATTGTAGAAGACCTTGGAATCTTTGAAGGAGAATGGAATTAGAGAGAAGGGCGCAAGAGTTCCCAAGAGAGCCAGGTCTTACTGTTGATGTGCAGAGTTCTTGCCCCTAGAGTTGGCCGTGTGGAGACACTACAAAACCCTCTGGATTCATCCACAATCCCTGAGATTCTTTACCTTTGGTTTGAAGGAACATTATAATTGGTATGAGCCTAATTGTACTGAACTATGTGGTAAATGAGGGAAAAAAAGAACGATGAAACTTTAGAGGGTGATCAAATTTGAATAATCTTTAAAAGAACATCTGTATTTTGAGAAGAAAATTATAATATGCCAGTTAAAACCACAATTTTTCAAAGTTGAAAATAGGTCTCTAACTGAAATATTAACAGAATGCTGGTAGTCAGTGTTCTTTCCAATCTCTAAACTAATATTATAGTTTTAATATTTAATATTTAGTTTTAACATCCACCACCAAACTCTTAGAGATTGATGACTATGCAACTTATAATTATGTGACTGTTGTGTTCATTGTTAACTTTCATGCTAAATGTGTTGTTTCTCTAAAAATTTTTAACAATCGAATGGGTTTACTACATATATATAGTTCCTATTCTTCCAGTTTTGTACCACATATGAAATCATTCCAATACAAAACACATGTTAATTGAGAGTTTGGTAATTAAAATTAGTTTTAGCATTTAAGGCTAATAACTTGATATAGAACTAATATGACCAGCCATCTCAGTTTGCCTGGGACTGTCTGGATTTTAGTCCTAAAAGTCCTACATCTTAGGAAACCTGTCAGTCTTGGGTAAACCAAAGTGACTATTCACTTTAAATGGAGCTAACATTAATAGGTTTATGGTACTGCTACAATTTTAGCTGAGTTACAACCTTGCAGATACACCAAATAATGTTTTATGCCGGACTGAATAAAGGATCCTATTGCCACTTGTTGAACTTAATTGCTGCAGAGACCTTGACAACCATCAAATCCACTCTCCTTATTTGGTAGGTAATTAAGCCCTAGAAGAAGAACTCTGCCAGTCTGTTGACAGAGTCTACACTGAAAGCGAGACCATATACTCTCTGGAGACAGGGACCATATGGCCAGCTTCTAGCCCAAAACCTATACCATATAATAGGTACTCAGTAAACATTTTTTGAATGGATTAAATCAATTGATAAATGAATGCCTTTATGTAATTGAATCACATTGTATCACAAGCATTTTCTTCATATCATTCAAAATCTTTTGAACTATAATGCTAATGGCTGCATAATTCCACCAACCTCTGTTGGTCAGAAATAAGGGTTTTATTGATTATTTGCTATAACGTGTTATAATAAATGCACTTGATTAGAAATGCCATTTTGGTTATTGATCTATAGGTATAAACTATACCTTGGATTATGCTCTTAACATATTCAACTTTTTCGGTTTTCATTACTATTTACTGTGGGGAGCACTGGCCACATTCCCCTCCAGTGCTCCCTGCAATTTACCTTTAGCCAGCCAGACCTTACTAAAAAATAGAAGGATATTTTTTTCTTGGCTTTTGTAAAAATGTTAGTTGATAAGAGAATTTTAGAATCAAGGTTTTTCATTTTTAATTATTTGCTCTCCATTCTGATTTCTCTTTCTGTCCGTGTGACAATAGCTAACATAAATTAAGTGCTAACTCTGTGCCAAGTACTGCACCCAAGAATGTTTCCTATATTGAGAGAGGCAGTGTAGTGTAATGGTTAATAGCCAAGGCTTTTTGATTTGGACTATCTAGGTTTATATTCCAGCTCAACACACTCTGTGAATTTAAGCAAATTACTTAAGCTGTCTGTGCCTATAGTAGCCCCTATATCATGGGGTCTGTGAGGATTAAAGAAGTATGTATGTGCCTGGCATATAGCAAGCATTTACTAAATACTAATGTATTAGTTAATACAATGCTAACTACTGGAACAAATAAACCAAAGAACCTCAGTGGCTTAAATAAGGCAAGTTTATTTTACACTCTACTATAACAGAGTGTGATCCTGGCTGAGTGGGCTCTACATGGTCATTCCAGGCCTAGGTGACTTCTATCTTTTGGTTCTTCCTCCTCTACATCTACAGACTCCTTTCTATTAATACAGAAGATAAGGAAAGAAAGAGAAAAAAGGATCACATGGGAAAATTTATGGGCCAGCCTAAAAAATGGCTTGTATCTATCACTACTGACAAGAACTCAGTTACATAGCTATGCCCAATAACAAATGTAGCCAGGGAATGTAAACTAAGTGTGTGCCTAGAAAGTCGAGGAAGAAATTTTGCAACATACAGCAATCTATATTAGAAATATAACAACGTACATTAGAAATACATCATCTCTCCACTGTTGTCCGTTGCCTTACTTGGTCTTCATAACAAGTCTAGTAAAGTAAGAGAGAGGAAATGACCAGTTCAGAGTCATACACAAAGTAAGAGGGCATCATTATAGCAGATAAAATGTGTGTAGAACAGCTTCTACAGCAGTGCTTTCCAGGTCTCCCTTCAGCTAAAACTGCTCTTCGTTGATTGCCAGCCTAATTACCATCAACACATCGCCTTCCTAAGTTCCCAGAGACTTCAGGCAGGGAGAGGAGGACTGTCAGCTGCCCCCACCAGCAGCCTGCACTCCTTTTTCCTTCAGTAACATCCTTTTTCTTTAAGTAACCATAAAACTTTAAGGACGTTCAGAATCGTTCTTCATAAGAAAGTGCTTAGAGCCTACTGCGCTGGAATTCAGTGCCCCTATTATCATAAATTTAATATCCACACTTACTTTTGGTCCTAGGGGCCTATGAGGCTATGAAAGAAAGATTGGCAGATAGAGTAGACCCAATTGGTTTATACACATTTTGCAGAAACACGAAGCTTACAGAATTTCCTCCACATTTCATCTAGTGCCTTCGTCTGTCAAGTTTGTCTGCATTTTGCCTGTGCTTCATTTGATTTTTATAATAGAGGACTCTCATACTTTTTATCTCTGAGCATGCTAACAGTCTCATTTGAGTAAAACATTGCCCATATTGCATTTTCATGGGTAACTGAGTACTACCTACCAGACTAATCATCTGTCGAAATCCTGATTTTCTTGAATTAAATTCACATTATACCCTTGAGTCTGTATCTTTGTCCAAACTTTGCATCACATATAAGCTATCTTTTGGAAAAAAGACTTAGTTTTTGAGTTTTGTTACTTTGGAGAAAAAAAGCTTCAGATAGTATGTGGTATATAAATGGTGACTAATGTACTTATACGAAAAGCAAGGTCATATTGCAATTCAATTCAGTAAGTACCAGAGGATTTTAGAGCTGAAAATAACCTTAGAGATGATCTGGAATAACACTTTCATTTTTTGGATGAGCAAACTGAAGCCTCAAGAAGGCTAACACTTCCAGGTACTTCAGAGCATCTGGGAAATTTGACCGGATTTAAACCCTTACTCAAGGTCCCACTGGTTAATAAGAGAGCTAGGCCTAAAATCTAGTTCTCTTGATTTTCAGACCAGGGGTCTTTCTCTTATATTAGTGTAACTTTAATTGGGCTCCTCAGACCTCCCAGAAGTTCATGGATATACTCTTTAAAGAGTCTGCAAGGTTTCTATAAATGAACCCAAAAGCATAGGCAACAAAAGCAAAAATAGACAAATGGGATTACATCAAACTAAAAAGCTTTTGTACAGCCAAGGAAATGATCAACAGAGTGAAAAGACAACCCACAGAATGGAAGAACATATACATCTGCCACACGCCATACATCTGATAAGGGCTTAATATCCAAAATACGTAAGGAACTCAAACAATTTCGTAGTAAGAGAACAACCCAATTAAAAAATGATCATAAGATCTAAATAGACATTTCTCAAAAGAAGATGTACAAATGGCCAAGTATATGAAAAAAATGCTCAAAATCACTAATTCTCAGAGAGTGCAAATTAAAACCACAATGAGCTATCACCTCACACCAGTTACAATGGCTGTTATCAAAAAGACGAAAGATAACACACCTTGGCAGGGATGCGGACAAAAGGGAATTCTTGCACGCTGTTGGTAGGAATGTAAACTTCATGAAAGGAAAATTTCATGAAAGTTCCTCAAAAAATTAAGAATAGAACTACCATATGATCCAACAATCCTACAACTGGGTATATATGGAGAAATTTTTGTTTTAATTATAATGATAATATGAAAAATTAATAGGAACATATTCTGAAACACCTGGCTGATCTTGTATTTGAATGTAAGTAAATAGCGTCTAATGCCAATGTCTATCTTTGTGTTTATGATGATGTTGATGCCAAGCAGTACCACGTAAAGTATTTGGACTGAGTAAAAGAAAAACAGGGTGATTTTAATACAGAAATGATTTCTTTTCACCAGGTGAAGGCCAAATAAAGTCTCAGCATATTATAAGAAGGTTCCACAGAAATTTTATAAGTTAAAAGTAATGAGATTGAAAAAAGGGATGAGAGAAGTAGATAGTCTAACTATGTTGTTAAAAATAGAGAGAGAGAGAGATTGGGCATGTGTACCCAAGTCATACTTCAAGAGGTGACTTAATTTTTGGAAAAAAGGGAAAAAGTTTGTCATTCGTGATGTAAAATTGATGATTAAATTTAAATTTGAGTAGTTTGGTAGTCTGGGTATTTTTGTTCTAAACAGTTTCATTTAAATAAAAGTACTGTTAAAAGTTGAGATATGTCCCATACAGATTTGTATGTTGAAGCCCTAACCTCCAGTACCTC
>CAUYSK010054782.1:0-13991 GCA_963575035.1 Avahi laniger | reverse complement strand
TAAACATTCTACCCAGAAATCCCACTGCTAGGTATTTACACAAAAGAAAGAAGTTAAATTATCAAAAAGATAACTGTACCTAAATATTTATTCTAGCATAATTCACAATTGCAAAGTTGTGGAAGCAACATAAGTGTTCATTAATTCATAAGTAGATAAAGAAAATGTGGTATATGTATACCATGGAGTAGTTCTTAGCCATAAAAAGGAATAAAATAATGTCCTTCTTTTATTTCAGAGTATTACGAGGGTACAAATGTTTTTGGTTACAAGGATTGCCTTTGTAATGCCTGAGTCAGGATTATAAGGTCTGATTGTCACCCAGGTGGTGTTCATTATACCCGTTAGGTAGGTTTTTACTCATCCCAATAAAATAATGTCTCTTGCAGCAACTTGAAGGTAACTGGAGACCATTATCCTAAGCAAAGTATCTAAGGAACGAAAAAACAAACACCATGTGTACTCTCTAATAACTGAGAGCTAAACGACGGGCACACAGAAGCACAAAGAGACATAAAGGTCACTGGAAACCAGGAATGGGGGAAAGTGGGAAGGGGCGAGGGGTAAAAACTTACCTATTAGGTATAATAAACACTATTCTGGTGATGGGCACATTAAAGGCCCCAACTTAAGTATTATACAAGGTATCCATGCAACAAAAATATTTGTACCCCCTTAATACTTTGAAATTTAAAAATAAAGAAAGAAAAAGAATGCATTATAATTTAAATTAAAAAGTTTATATAAAAAGTGATTTTTCTGTCTCATTCACCTTCCCAGGGTAGGTGTGTGATATATATTTTCACAGCATGACAACGAATAAATATTTCTATTCTTTCTGTGGTTAACCTTTATTTTCAATATTCACATTCAGCTATTCATTTTTCTAACAAATTGTAAATTTATTCTTTATCTCAATTGTTCTCGTAAGGCACACGTTATCTCAGATGCTTTACTTATTAAATATCCCTATGTCTTACTTGTTATTAATTTTAATTCTACAATCTTTAAAACACAAAATAGTAATCATTATTAATTTCTTGCAATCGGTTGTAATAATAAATACATTTTCCACTATATTTTACTGATTTCCCTGCTCACCTTTATTTTCTCCGCCCCTGTCCATCCTTGTGCTATTTTGTTTTGCCATAAGGGTTTGGCCTGCACCCGCACAGCCCTTATTGTTCCAGCCTTCCAGAAAGGAAGCTGCTGTCATCCCAAGTTAGCAGATAAAGAAGCCAAAGCAGAGGGGAATTAAATACATTACCTAAGATTCGCAGCTTGTCAGAGACCAAACTGGGATTGAAATCCTGCTCAATCTGAATCCGAAGTCATTCTTCCTAATATTCCTATGCAAATTGTTATCCAGCTTCTTCTGCTCACGGAGATGGGGCCGGAACAGCTGCCCAAAACAGGCAGAATGGATGCAGGACAAGGGAAGGTTCCTGTTGTCCCCTTCTCTTCCTCAGCACATGCAGGGATAGCTGGCATGGAGGCACCATACAGCCTGCTGTTTGTTTAGTTTCAATGTGAGTTTTGTGTCTGCATCAGAGAAGTGCCTCGGGGACAGTTGCTGGGGACTTTCTGCAGACCAGGACGGGTGGGGTGTTCAGAACTCAGTGCCAAGCTCAGTAACGACTGGGTATTTATCTTATGACCACGGTCCCCTCATTCCTGTACAGCCACATGCCTTGATGAATGTCACCCTGGCCCATCCCATTACCACCTCTCTCCCTGCCCCCATTTTCAGCATTTCTTTCCTTCTACTTGGTGCTTCCAAATTCATCTTCTTAAAGCTCAATTTCGATAATAGGATCCCCTTGCTCAAAAATATTCTTGGTTCTCTATTGCCTACTTGATTATGTACAAATTCTCTGGCATAACTCCCAAGCCCATCTCTCTGGGAGCTCCGTGCTTCACTTCTTACTTCTTAAAGCTCCATCCTCATTTCATGCACGAGGCTCTTCCTAAAACCCCAGCTTGCAAGAAGCTGCACGGCACAGCCTTTATGCCCACAGCCTCTGGATCCAGCTGGCGGGGCTCATCTCTCAACGTTTCAAGTCACCGGCTGTGGGATCTTGGACAAGCTGTTTATGATGGTGCCAATTTCAGGGGGGCATTGTGAGAGTTACGTGAGCTGACTCTGTGTGAAGCACGCACAGTGTCCAGCATATGCCGAGTGCTATATCACGCTTGCTGCAGTCCTTGTGTCCATGCAATAAAGTCTCTGGATGCTTTGTTTATAATAGACTTACTTTTTAAACTTTATGCCTAACATTCTAGATAACTGCATATTTTTAAAATCTTCTTGACTCTAAGCTCTGGGAGGGCAGGACAGTACCTTGTTCATCTTCTGTAGCCATCCAATGGAGGCTCAAACCAAACCCGTTGAATGAATGTCTGCAAAATTGAATGACTTGTCAAATGACTGTCCAAAATGCACAGGTTCAGGTCTGCTGGTTGTACCAACAGCCCATTGGGATTAACCAGTCTTCTTTGTTAGGTCTGTTACTCAGCATTTGACTATAAATACTGTCAAAGAAGCCTAAGTGGCACATTCACAGAATAGGAAGGATACCTGTGAGAGGCTTAGAGTTCGGGGTCTGAGAGCACTTATGCTGGACCAGCTGTCAGGGTTGCTGGGGTCCCTCCCCCTACCAGGTGCACCTCTAACATCTGGACCCAGAAGTTTCCATAGTTGACTTGGGGTTCCATGACTGCCTATAAGTAGATCTGAGTTCCCCTTCTGTTTCTAAAAGTTTTCCCCCAAATGGAGAAGTGAAGCAGCACATTTTCTGCCTACTGCAAGAATTCTAGAATATTACAAAAAGAAGTAATTCCTTTTATAGAGGATTTGGACATTACTCTCAAGTTGGATGGAAATCAGGTGTCCATTCTGGCTGGGTAGCTTTGAGCTTGCCGTGTGGCCAATGGAGCCACCAGCCTCAGCCTTGCAGTTCAACTCCAACCCTCTCCCTGTGGCTGCAAGCCTGGCCAGTAACCCTCTGGAAACGAGAGGAACATTTTCCTCTCTGGGCTATCTAAGGTTTGCATCAGTCCCTTAGTGAAGAGAAACAGAGTTCAAGTCAGAATCGTTCTACTTTGCTGTGGAGTTTATTGAAGTTATGCACAGTTACATTACCTGTGGCATAATCAATATGACTCATTACGCAGCATGTGTTATACTTTATTTTTTAACTTTTAATTTTTGACTTTTATGAAGTCTAGATTAAAAGACCCCTTTGGCTAGAACAAGTCGAACTCATGCCAAATCCTGTACTTAGTGCAGTCTGAATGCTGGTGGGAGTATGAATTCCAACAGCTGTTTTGAAAATCAACTTGACAATATATATCAAAGCACTGTAGGATATTGATTAGTTTTGTTTCATTAATTTTACTCCAGAAATTTACCAATGAAAAGAAGTGAAAATGTGGTCAAAGATTTATGTTTATGTGTGTGTGCATTTTGGGGGATGATTTTTTTTGATAGGAGTATAAAGTGGAAACATCCTATTTCACAATAGTGTGTGATTAAAATAATGATAGTGCACTGGAAGGATGGACTATGATGCAGCCATTAAAAATGACATTTATAATGAATATTTAATGATGTGGAGAACTAGCATGATGTGACATTAAGTGAAAAGACAGAATATAAAATCGTGTGTGGATCTGAATTGTGATTTTTTTACATATGCACTTGATTAAAATAGATTTTTCTGTTTTTTTTTTTTTTTTACAAAAGAACAGGAATTAGAATATGATGGATGTAGGTCAATGGTTCTCACCTAGAGACAATTTTCCCCCTAGGAGATATTTTGTAATGTCTGGAGACATTTTTGATTGCGGTGCCTTGGGGGAAGGGACGTTGCTGGCGTGGAGTATGTAGAGGCCGGGGATCCTGTTAAGCATCCCACGAATCATGTGACAACCTCCCACAACAGGGAGTTATCCAGCCCAATATGACAGTGATGCTGAGGTTAGAAAACCCCACTCTAAGTCCTCCCCTTCTTTCCGCCTCTTTCTAACATGGGCAATTTCTTTACCTCTCCTTCCTTCCACCCCTCTCTCCCTTCTTCCTTTCCTCTCTCTTTCCCCCTTTCCCTTTCTTCCTTTCTCTTTCTTCCTAATGTTTACGGACACTGTAGTATGGGCCAGACACTGTTCCAAGCATTTTATCACGTGTTAACTAATGTTAATACACAACAATCCCACGAGGTAGGTACTATTATTGTCATCCTAGATGAGATAATCTTTCCAACTGTTTTGAGGTTTCAAATAAGTTATCAATATTGCCTAGTATGATGTCTAATACACGGACAGATAAATGCATACAGATAAGTATGTGCGTGTGTGCGTTTATACACAGCGAGTGTGTGTTATCTGTGCATATTATAGAAAAACTGTAAAAATGGCTAGTTTGAGATAATAGGATTAAAGAAAAATTTTGTTTTCTTCTTTATACTTTTCTCTATATTTTACTATATTTACATTTTCCTATATCTCTGCACTTTTTTCAATACATATAAATTACTTTTGTTATCGAAACAAGCTACTAGTGTTTTGGAGCCCTGGAGGACTAAAGAGTTGTCTATGAGAACAGTCCCTCTTGTGTGAAAAAGTTGAAAGCAACTCTATTCTCATCAAGCTGGGCCGCATAATTCACTAAAATAGAGCAGTAGATCGCGTTGCCAAAACAAAGCTTCAGTTCCTCCGGTTCAATGCAGTCAGCATTAGTGTCACAGATCCTGCTTGTAGCGATCAATTTGCTCGCTGTGTTTTACTGTGGCTGACTCCCTCAGGATTAATTATTTCCTATTGATTTTATTATGCAACAGGAAGCTGCTTCATGTACCGTTCGAACGACCTTTCTTATTTCCTCTCACGCAAAGGCCACTCTGCCAGAGCAGACACATCTTAACCCAGTGGGTTTGCAACCTTGTTTACATATCAAATTTATCTGGGGAGCCCTTAAATAATAAGAGTGACCTAGCCCTGTCCCTGAGAGATTAAGATTTGACTTGTCTGGGGTTGAGGATCTTTTTTTCTAAGCTCCCCAGAACTTCACATGTGCAGCCTGGTTTGAGAATCAGCACCTGAGCTGCAGCCACGCTCAAGGAAGAGAGAATTAGCCTCCCTGAGATGCCTCCTCCATCGGGGCAGCTGCTGTCGTGGGCACAGGACCCTGCAGAGGCTCCGCACCCCAACAATGATTGCATCGGTTGTCGTGGGGGCAGCTGGCAGCAAGGACTCCACCCAAGTCCACCCCCTTGAGGCCCCAAGGAACACGCTGGAGCCTTCCTCCCATGCCAGCCCTTCAGCTATTTAAAGGTGGGCCTCACCCCCCTCCCTAGTCTTCTCTTCCACAAGTGCACATTGCCAGTTCCTTCAGCCATCCCTCGGGAGACAAGCATGCTCTTCATGCACATTCTGTTTTTCTCTTGGGTCCCGTTTTCTATCAAACGGGTTGTTTATACCACCTGGCTGATCCTCACCGTATATTATTGTTCATTTCTGGAGTCAAAATAGTCTGGCTAATTATCATTTCTCCATGGGAAGAACTTTCCATGGTAGGTCACCTGTCGTGGAAGCTGAGAGGCAGCACCCAGGTGTCTGGGAGGGCTGGCAGCTCACAGCTAGGTCCCTCTAGGTAGATTTCTCTTTGCTCTAGGGGGAAATGCATCTAATGACTGGCTGAAGTGGGAAACACAGGCCTGGCCCATTGCCTAATATGTGAAATCTTGTTAGAGTCCTGCCAACTTCGGAACTCTCCATGGGACTCAACTGAGACCTCGGTTTTAACTGCGTGGCCGCCTGCCCAATTCTGTCTCCCTCTTTCCTTACCAGTGCTGGTGCTGATGGCACAATACACTTTCTGCCTAGAAATGTCCATCTCAGTGTCTATTTCCCAGAGGACCCACCCAAAGGGACCTGCTCGTTAACTGTAAAGTGAGCCTTTGAATTAGAACTGCCTGAGAGTCAGATAGTTAGAACTTGTAGTTGGCCATAATTTTCCTCAGGAATAAACAATGGAGGAAAGAGGTAGAGATGTTTCCCTTACAAAGAAATGAGGGGAAGGCCTGTCTTAGCTGCCATGGCCAGAATCAGACGCTTTCAGATTCCTTTGCCACCCTGGCTCCCTTCTCTGCTTCCATCTGTGATCTCAAAGGTATGAAATAGGGCTACAGAGTTCACATGGGATCTGGACAGTGAGGAGTGGAGTTGGAACCTCAACCCCATAACTAGAGATATAGATACCACTAATTTATGTACTATTAATAGCTACAGGTACACACAAACCAAATCTATGTTTATTAGCCTAAATATGGCAAAAAGCCATGTGATAATCTGGCCTGGTCTTGTTTCTCTGACTGTATCTCCTGATATAACCCTGGGTTGCACCCATTGCCTTTGCCAGAACACTCTATTCCTTTAATATAGACAGTTATGTGCCGTTACTTTAGTATAGCCAGGATAGTCATCACGTAGGTTGCTCTTTCTTTAGCCACAGTTACCGCAGGGCATGAGCCTCTATGTCTTTTAACTGGCTATTTCCTCCGGCAGATGATTCACTTCTGTCGGCCTGAACAACTTCAGTATATCCTTCAGACGTCAACTCACCCATCACCTCCTTTTAGATTTTCAGCTCCCATGCTGGCTTCTTCAAGCTAGATGGGTCACTTCTGTTTGGGGCCTCTGCCGTAGTTCTCTATAGACACTCCATCATTGCACTAACCGTTGTGCTGTGCAGCACCCTGTCTCTCATGAACTCTTTCAGGGTACTGGTCATGTCTCATTCATCTCTGTACTCCCAGCAGCTAGCACAGGGCCTGGAACATAATATAGTAGGTGTTCAATAGTGTGTGCGGAATTGAAGTAACTAAACTCAAATTTTATAGTTCTAATTTTGAGACTCTTAGCCTATTACAGAGATACCAGTTCTGCTGCCCTACCGCATTGCCTTGTGACACTTTAGGGAACTTTGCAAATAGTTTGAAAGTTTCCATGTGTTCTATATGATTTATCTAACTAACTGCTCCCTAAACCCACCCAGAGGGAAGTGAGAAATGGGCTTGATTTTTATAATGATAAAATTAGTCATGCAGGTCACTCCCTTTTGTTTTGGTTCAGAAAGACTTCAGCACATGGCCTTGGATTAAAGGTGATGGCTGAGGGAGGTGAGCTGCGGGATCATCCTGGCTTTCTGCCTGGGGCTACTTCTGAAGCATAGATCAGAAAAGTGGAATCCAAGCAGAGCACAACAGGCTTGCTAAGCTGGGAAGGCATGGATTTGAGTTTAAAGTTCATAAAGTGGCAAGATAACAGAGAGGACAGAGCTACATCAAGGAAGGGCTCTATAAATTTGTGTATCCCCATTAAGGCATAAGATGGAATTAAAATAAACATGGGCAAGGCGAGACTACTCAAGGCCTGAAAAAAACAGCTTCTTGGGAGCTATGAGATGAACATAGATCTTCGATATTAGACAGTGCTGAGAAAAACAGGTATTTCAATTATCCAGAGTGGAGAGAAGACCTTGACTGAGACCCTAGAAAGGCCACATCTTAGGAGCAGTGCTGCTCTAGTCCTAGAGTAAGGAAATTCTAGAACCACCCTAGCAAATCCTGACAAGCTGTAAAAGGATCAATCTGCCAGTAAATTAACTGCCTGCCAGAACAAAAGTTAGCCTTCTATGAAGGAAAACAACAAAATCCAGACTCTCAACAAGGTAGCATCACAATGTCTAGAATACAATAAAAATTAATAGACTAGTGTAGAAGCAAGAAAATGTAATCTATAACCAAATAGCTGATAAAAACTGATCCTGAGATGACTCAGATTAGCACACAAGAATTTTAAAGCAGCTCTTATAAATATGTTTAAGTACTTGAAGCAAAATGTAGTGATAATAAATTAATGAGTATGGCGTCTCAATAGAGAAATATAAATTATAAAAAAGAACCAAATGAAATTTCTAGAACTAAAAAGTACAACATCTGATGTAAAAAATTAACTGATGGGCTTAACAACAAATTGGACACAACAAAAGAAAGAGTTAACAAACTTTTTATGAATCAATAGAAATTTTCCATCTGAAATCAGCTGCCGGATGTGTCAATATTCTGTGTTTTTTTATTTTAATATTAATTCTGCCACCCCAAAGCATTCTCTTTCTCTCTTTTTTCTGTATTCATAGCAATACATCCAATTCCAATCCATCGCCATAGGGTTTATTCTATTTTATTTTAGTCTTCTCTTTCCTATAGTTGTCATTCCTCTCTCTGACAGTGAGAAACGTGGCTCCCATTTTCCTTAATACCATTACTTATTTGTTCAACCCTCCTACCTATATCCCAGTCGTGCCGAGATCCCCTCACCATCACCATCCTCTCTCTTGTGCAGATGGTCTCATTGCTCTGCTTAGGCTCTGACGCCCCCTGCCAGACGACAGCCCTCTGTGGACACTCTCCTCAGCCTGCTCTGGCTTAGGAACCCCATTGCATGCCCCAACCCTTGCAAGTGGAGGACTCAACATTATTGAACCACTTGGATTTACAAAACATGCCAGACTCAGTTACATTTCTGCACACCCTCAACTGTCATTCCTTTTGCATAGAATATCCTCTCTTGCGTAACCAATGGGCAAAGTCCTCCCTTTAAGACTGAGTTGAAATATTTTCTGATCTGTGAAGACTTCTTGAATGTGCCTGGGATGGTTGCAATACTCCCCTATCATGTTGCCTGTTCCTCTGTTGTTTAGGTATTTTCAGACCCTCGTGCAATCTGGAGTCTCTGATAATCTCTGAATTTCTGGTAGAATGAGCATTTCCAACATCTAACACATTGAAGATATCTGATGACATGGCCGTTGAAATTGATCGCTGTTGCAACAGTACCAGAGAAGTGTGAATGGCTGTGAATGTCGTACATTGCGTGAAGCCAATACACCAGCTTCAAGCATGTCCTGGGCCACACGCATATCTGTCTCTCATGCCTTCAGCTCCACCACCATGTGTCAGATCCCACCCCCAGGGAGGACCCTGAAAAATTCAACATCATTTTACGCCTTTGTGGTTTCTCAGGCTTAGGCCAAAGTCTGCTGCCCACAGTGCAGCTTTTGTCCTTTCAAAGAACTTGCGAATAGCTCCATTTTCAAAGTTAAATGAATATGAACCTTCGAAATCCATAAAATAAATAGAATGAAAATTTAGCCTATCAGATCTGGCAGCTTCACAAAACTGACCTAAACCTTCTCGTGCCTCTTGGGTTCCAGTTTCCAGCTTGAGGCGGGGAATGGGAGCCTCTCTGATGCATTTAATACTCATGAGAACCACCGAACGGTTGGAAAGAGAACCCGGAGAGAAAGGCTTTGTGAAGAAAGAAGAGGGGAGAAGGTACTTCTTTCTGCCCTCTGCACTTTACACACAGACGGAGACTGGTTTTTAGTTTGGAGCTAGTCTGTACTTCTTCATGGGATGAACTGAAGAAAGAGGTTTCAGTTGCAGGGTTCAGGATCCCCTGAAAGAAAGATAAGAGTGAAATGCTCCTTTTCCCCTACCCTGCAGCCTCCACCTCGGGGCAGCCGCCATCGAATCTCTCTGGCGTCCGGAGGGGCCTCTCCCCCGGTCTGCCTGATTTAAATCTCTCTCCACTTTGATCGAGTAACTTGTCTCTTTCCCAGATCTGGGCTGCTGACCCAATAAAATGGAGACTCTTTGACCTGTTATCAGGGCTTTCCCAATGGGCCCCCACTTGGCAAGCCCCTCTGGGCTCCAGCCTTCTCCTTGCCTGATAACTTTAGAAAATCAGCTTCCCTCTCTGCATCTGCTTTTTCAGGTATAAAATGGAGACATAGGCTTATTGTGGAAATCAAAGGAAATAATGAAGATAAGCATTTGTAGATTGTCAAGTGTTAAAAACAGCGCTATGGTTATTGCCAGTATTATGAGATCTCAGTGAGACACGGTAAGATGAGTTTCTCAGTGGCTTGGGTATTAAAGATTGTAAAAATTACTTGAGAGACAGGTAGAGCCTCTTTGGGCGGATCATAAAATTGAACAACTGGGAGAAACCTGCAGGGCTGATTAAATCCTTCAGCGCAAACCATGGCTTTTTGATGAGTATGAGCATTTTGGTATTAAGAACAATGCCCATATCAGTTCTGTAGACATATGGAGCCTAAAGGAAGTCCAGGATCCTGCGGTCTAATCCTGGCGGTTCATAAATGAGGAAATGGAGCCCCAAAGAAGCTGAATGGTTTGTCTAAGGTTGTCCAGCTGGCAGAAGTGCAGCTAGTAATGACAGCAGAGGGCTGTACAGCTCTCAGCAAAACACTGCTCCTCCGCTATCTCACTCCAGCCTCAGTGCCGCTGAGGACGATGGTAACTGGCTGACCATAGTTTCTCAGGTGCTCATGTTTCAAACTGATCTCTGAAGATAGGCTCCAGGGGCTCTTTAAAAAAAACCCAGACTATTATAGTTATATTTTTCTATCAAAAAAATGGAGATTTAAATGCTCTGGGAATCCATTTAGTGCTTTTATCTGTTTTATATGTTGGAGTCTTATTACAGATTTCCTTTGAAACACAAGGTTCTGCCACCGAAAATGCCATGAAAACCATTGACCTAGAAAAAAATAAAATAAAATGCTGAGGAAAGCAAGGATAAGAGTGCATGTGGGTGGGTTTGTCTGTAAGCGTAGAGGGTGGGGCGTAGCAGGAGGGAGCAGGGGAAAGTAAATTCATTCCTCAAATATTTTCCAAGTCCCTGATATGTCAATGTGTCACCGATGGGAAGTAGACTTTTGGATCCCCAGGAAGTCTTTCTGTATCAGCCACTGTTACTGAAAATCTCTCTGGAGGCAAAGACTCCTGGCCTGTGTGGCCAAGTCATCTCCAGAACACACAGGGCTCTATTCTGTGAGGACAGATTGGCCCCACCCTCCGGTTGTGGCTCTGAACACAGGTCAGTCTCTGTGTTCTTCAGGATGATGCCACTGAAGTGTTCTTGGGAGGAAATATGTCAGGGATTTTTATTTATGGGGGTTTTGTTTGTTTTGGGGGTTTTTGTTTGTTTTTTCTTTTTGCTAAGAGCTTCATATCTTAGAATGAGCACAGAGAGAGCTATGAATAATTCCAGTCAATAAGGCTCCAACATTTTTTTATATAGGGGCTTAGGATAGTGCTTTTTAAAATACCTTGTCCCATGATCACAGTAAAAAAATATATTTTACGTCATGCCCCAGTGTGCATACACAGACACACATATAAAAGATATATAAAACAGGACTAAATATACCACGCAACAATACTTACCTTACTGCATGCAATGTATGCTTCTATTCCATTCCATTGCATTGTATTTTATTCCATTCCTTCCATTCCATTCTAATTCATTCTATACTCTTTTATTTTAAAAAATCTTGGAAATACCCATTAAATTGACTTTAACACCCACCAATATATTTTGAAGTTTTAAAATATTGATTTAGGGGCAAGGATCTGGGAGGCGGTGGCTTGTCTTAAAGCTGGGTTTGCGCCATGTGTGACAACAGATTGAGAACATGCCAACTGCCCTTACCAGTGAAGGGGACAGTGGAGACCATGGGGCAGCTGTTCACCCCCCCACAGCCTCACTGATGTTGGTACCTGCTGGTTTGCTGCACATTAGTTCTGGGAGTGTTCCTGGGGCAGTGTAACCAGATGGGGAGAGGCTTGGTGTCTCCTCTCAGGAAGAGCTGGGGACTTGGTGGCAAGGTAGCCTGGGGCAGTTGAGCAGGCTGTGAGCATGGACTCCCAAGGACTGGGCCAGGGTAAAGGATGGAAACTCCAGGGAGAGGGACTGGAGGGCACCTTGAAGACTGGACTCTCTAGAAGACCATCACGGTCTTCAGGCCTTGGGAGTTGGGGGCAGGGAGTCAATCAACGTGGGGATGCAGAAGCCAGTAAGATGAAATTCTAGGCAGGCCATGTTGACTGTAAATGCACATTTCCTGCCTCTTTTGTGGTAGTTATCTACCTGCTGATGGTTAGTATTAGCTGAGTGTGCATAGAAGTCATTAGGTGTTAATCCCTGTTCTAAGTGCTTTACGTGTAACTCGCTTAACCCTCACCACAACCCTAGTGTTACAGCAGAGCTGACCGAGAACAAACTGAACGGCACGAGAAAGGTGGTGGGAAGCAGGTTTATTTACGCTGGCGGGCTCAGAGGGGGCTTGCCACCAAATTCTGAGCCCCGAACTGACAGTGTAGCAGTCTTTTATACATTTCGTTTTAGGGAGGGTGTAGGGAACAGTTACAATGTGGTTTTCTTTAGTTATGCAGGGTCTTGAGTGACCCCAGTTCCTGGTATAGAGTTTCTGTGGAATTTCTTCCTGTCTTATCTTACTTTGGCAGAAGTTGTGACAAGCAGTTTAGCAGTTTCATGGGGAGGGATTTTGCTTAGTGGAATTTTCCTTTTCTCTGTCACTAGGAGGCAGGATTTATTGTTATCGTCTCCACTTTATGATTGAGGAGACTGGAGAGATTAAGTAAATGGCCCAAGATTGCCAGTGCAGATTTGACCTCATGTGCCCGGCTCAAGAGTCCGCCACTAACCCTGCTCTGTGTGACCTCCTGCAGGGGAGCCGCGCACCTGGCGTGCCAGCTGACACGGCCAAGGACGGACCGGCCGGAAAGGGGCGGACTCGTCATTCCTAGTGATCGTTGTCTTGGAGCATCAAGTGCGGAGCTGGGGGTGATAAGACGTGAGGCTGCAGAGACGGAAGACAGGCCTGATGCTGAAGGCCATGTACATCCTGCTGGAGACCTTGGGTTTCTGAAACACCAGTTCTGAAGGACAGGACCAAATGAGGCTTGAAAATATTAGAGTTAAAAAAAATTATACAGGCTACTCTAGTGAACTAAAATAAAATCTTAAGCCCTCCAGCTGTCTGAATGGACTCCTCTTGGCCAACGGGACCCTAGAAAAACCCTAAAGCTGAGTTTCCAGCCATGAGGAGAAGGCAGGTCAGACAGGCCTCATTATGCCCAGTCCCTTATAGAGTTATTCTTTGTAACAACAAGACACAAATCCTTAGCAAGCCTGGGGCCATGTAAGACAAAGGTTAAACCACACTTGCAGGTTATCAGTTTACTTCACAGATCACTTGATTCTTGATGTATGCCCAGTGGCTTGTCTCTAAGTAACAGATTTCTTTAACTTAAAACATTTCCAAGCCTGTAGACAAAGCTTCATTTCTTTAACCAACTGCAAGTCAAAGAACTTTTAAACCCGCCTGTAACCTGTGAGCTCCGGCTTTGAGATGCCCCGCCTTTTCAGCCCAGACCAATGTACACCTTCCATGTATTAATTTATGATTTTATGTGTAAGTCCTGTCTCCCTGAAACGTATAAAACCAAACTGTAACCCAACCGCGGTGGGACCACTTGCTCAAGGCTTCTTGGGCGTGGCTCTCCAGCCATAGTTGCATGTATTTGACTCAGAATAAACCTCTTTACACTATTTTACAGAGTTTGGGTCCTTTTCTGTTGATGCTGCTATGCATATTCGGTCACCACTTGGGGGTGGGGTGAGGGTGGGCACAGTGTGCGACCTTCCCCACGGATGTTTGACCCTGAGTGATTTTTGCTCTGAGCATTTTCACTCTCGCGTCTTGGCAGCACCTAAAGAGGGAAATACTGCTCTAAACATGGAGACGTTATCTTGAGGTTTAAAGTAGGGGCAGTGGCACTGATACCATCAGCCTGAGAAGGCGCTCAGGAAATTTCACCCCAAAATATGACTCCTTGGTATAAAGAGTATTTTGAAATAAAGGCCCTTAGAGATCGCCAGGCATTGCAAGGGGCTTTCTCTCTTTCTTCAATAAAAAGCAGACCCACTGAAAAAAACAATTCACTTCCCTTCCCCTCTCTGTTATCTCAATCAATTACAGAAAAGAAGATCAAGAGTGCAACCAGACCTGGCCTGAATCATTTTAAATATAATACCTG
>CAUYSK010054780.1:0-111485 GCA_963575035.1 Avahi laniger | reverse complement strand
AAGCTTGACCATTAATGACACATGATGCCTGTTTTCAGTACTAAAACTATTTGGGTTCTAGCCAACACCGTTAAAGCAAAAGATATAAGAAGTATAGAAGTTGAAAAGAGGCAAAACAGACAATATTGGCAAATAAAGATGTGGCCAACTACCTAGAGAATCCACAGACTATTCAAATGTAAACAGGGTTCTGCTGTGTGACTAGGTACAAATTCGCCACATGTAAATCAATAACCTTCCTATACATCAACTGAAACCAAACAGAAAATGTCACAAGAAGAGTCCATTCTTAGGGGTAATAGTTAACTGTAAAGAACCTAGGAGTTAACCTAAAATGAAATTGGCAAAGACTATGAAGAAAACTATAAAACCTAGTTAAAAGTTATAAAAAACCTGAATGGAGAAAAGACGCCATGTTCATGAACAGAAAAACTCCAAAATGAAAAGATGTTAATTTCCTCAGATCCATCTATATATTCAATGTAACCTAATAAAAATTCCAGTAATTTTTTTGTGTTCCTTGACAGTCTGGCTTCAAAATTACTATGAAAGAGGACAGAGTGGATTAGAAAGTTAGAGGTATTTGGAAATGAGTGTATAAGTAAAAAATGAAAATTAATAATATATGTTTGAAACACTAAAAACAATATGAAGGCCCAAGACTATTATGGAAACTTTCTTTATCAGATATCAAGACTTACCAAGGAACTGAAACAACTGTGGAGTGGTACAAAAAACAGACAAACAGAATACAGGGCAGGGCCAAAATAGAGTTCGGAAATAGGCCTGCGTATATGAAAATTTAGTATATGATAATAGGGAAGCTCATGCCAACAAGATCAGACTATTTAATTAAAAATGCCAGACAACTGGTTATCTATTAGAAAAATAACTAAAATCAGACCCCCCTTACATCAAAACAAGAATAAGAATGAGATGAATTGAACAATATAAAAAAATTAAACTAGAAAATATAGAAGAGTATCTTTAAAATACTAGCCTAGAGAAAGCATTCTCAAACAAGATTCAAAAAACCAAAAATAAAAGACTGATAAACTTGATTACATCTAAATTATACTTTAATGTAACAAAAATGACCACAATGTTAAGAGAAACAGAGATTGGAAAAAATGCCTGCAACACATACTACAGATATTATAAAATAACTCCTGTAAATCCACTGAAAGAGATGAACTTAATAGAAAAATGTCCAAAGTATATTAATTAGGCAATTTCAGAAAAGGAAATACAGATGATCTATAAACATAAAAAGATATTCAGCCTCTGTGGTAATCAAGGAAATGCAAATTAAAACATTGCCAAGATACAACCTTTCACCCATCGGATTGGCAAAAGCACTTAAAATTAAAATGATGAGGAGAAACTAGTATTCTCATGCTGGGAGGAGTATGAACAGGTAACATCTACTTGGGAAAGAACTATGGCAGTGTCTTTAAAAACGGGCATACCTGTGACCCCAGCTCTTCTATTCATGGTACCTATGCTAATGTGCACAAGACACAAACAAGCTAAATCCCCGTCAGTGGGGAACTGAGTAAATCTGGTGCACATGCAGCAGATGGAATAATGAGCTGGATTGAAATGTTGTAATATACCTGAATCTGGAAGGCTGTATCTAAATGTGCAACAATTTCTACCTCTAGAAAGGTTTGCTTTAAAGTTGGGGTGGGGGTTAAGGAGGACTTTGGTCTTATTTGTATTAAAGATGTAAAACGTGTCATTTTTTATTTCACATCAGAATGAATTCAGAAACTACATACTCATTTTTAAGAGAACAGCAGGTACACGGTATTGGAGGTCTAGTCTCATTTCTGCCACCAATCAGCAATACCACTTTGAACAATTCATTTAATCCATCTGTTTTCTCATCACTAATACAGGAACTATATGCCATCACAGTTTCCTATGAAAAATGAAGTTGCCAACCTGGCCCCGATGAAACAGTCTACTACCTTTCTAAGCCCTTTTTTGTGAAGCAAAGAGAACCATATTTATTTTTCCAAGGATTCTATAGAAGGTGTTCTCATTTGGAAAGTTCACTTCAGTGCCAAAAATAATTACTTAATATGTAACGAATTTGAAAATTCTCTGACTTCCGTTTGAGCCACATATTTCCAATTTTTATTTTTCATATTTTCTAAGTTCAATTTAGCTCTTTAGGATTTGCTTAAAAAAAAAAATTTCAGAGCCCTTTCACCACTGGCTACCTGTCCAATAGCCTATTGTTAAGGTTCTCTAATATTATTTTTCCCCTTTTACCACCCTATTCATCCCTAATACCAAATCTTTTACAGCTCTCGCAAGTCTACTTTTGAACCTCTCATTTCATCATAGATATCAAGCTAAACATCTGACGAACCAGTTTGGCTATTTCAGATTCCTAAACAAATCTTACCTTTATGCTAGCTTGCTTCCAAATCCCTCTTGCATCTAGCATTTCATTCATTTTAGTCTTCTAGAAGAGATGTCAATACAATCTACTTAGTTTCTATGAAAATACATGATGGTAATTTCATTCCAACGTATTCAGTCCCTTTGTCAATCTGAAATCACATTTTTTTTTCTCCCCCAGATATGGAGCAGTTTCAGCAGGAATGTTATGTGCCCTTACTACCCTGTCCCAGCAACTGGAGAATGAAAATGCTGTGGATGTTTTCCAGGTTGCAAAAATGATCAATCTCATGAGGCCTGGAGTATTCACAGACATTGTAAGTACTTTGCTTATGTGTAAAACCTGTCCAACGTCAATTAAAATTCACTACTGCTCACACTTTAGAGCAGTAGTTCTCAACTGGGGGTGGTTTTGCCCTCCCGGGGGACATTTGGCCATGTGGTTGGGGCCATGTCGGGACACTTTTTCAGTTGTCACAAATGGGAACAGAGAGAGTTGCTCTGACATCTAATGGGTAGAGGCCAGAGGTGCTGCTAAACAACCTACAGTGCACAAGACAGCCCTTGACAACAAAGAATCATCTGGCCCAAAATGTCAGTAGTGCTGAGGTTGAAAAACCCTGCTTTAGAGTATATCGTTCTCTAGTTATATGATATGGATATTCCATTACCATATGAACTGGCAACATTGAAGATTGGTTCCAACCTGACAGAGATCAAAAGGACATGAAGGTATGTCTTGATTATAAAGGATTCAAATAATTTTTTTTTAATTTTCTTCGATAACATTTATGCTATTCCTGTTTCTCTAGTATGTTTTCCACACTTAAATTTTTAATTGGTATTTCTACCTTAGGTGAAATGACTAAGCTGTTCTTTGGTTCAAATTGTCTTCCTCTTGTTTTTCAGGAACAATACCAATTTGTCTATAAGGCGATGCTCAGCTTGGTCAGCACTAAAGAAAATGGAAATGGTCCCATGACAGTGGACAAAAATGGTGCTGTTCTAATTGCAGATGAGTCAGACCCTGCTGAGAGCATGGAGTCTCTAGTGTGACCAGAATCCTGAAAGGGCACTTACTTTGTAAACTTCTGAAGACTGAGAACTTTTTTGAGGCCTTTTTTGCCAGACTCTAGGTTATACAATAACCCAGTTACTTTTTTACACTGATAAAAGTTTTGATATTTATTTTTTGCCATTTTATGTCTTAATGGTATCCTACTGAGCATTTGCACCTCTGTTCATTTCACACCGTGAAACGCAATTTTACCTAGTTTGCACTATATGATCAGTGTTACTGCCTATAATCTAATACTAAAGCAAGCCCTGATGTGACATTCCATGACAACATACATGCTACTTTTTAGTTCAGTACAGTGAAGGTCTTTGTTATGACAGTGAATCTTGATTTTAGTATTGTTATTATTATTATTATTGCTAAAGCAGTTGCATTCTACTAGCAGGCAATGCTGTACTTTTCCTCAGTCGTCCTCTCCCGTTTTTTTAGGCACTGTTCAATACTGTATGCCTTCTGTATTTTAATGGAGTGGATGAGCAGTGTTTTCTTTTACAGACTAGAAGGTTATTGAGAGCTACTAAGGAAGTCTATTAACACCATGGCCTTGAAACAGTTCCATTTATGATGGTTAAGAGAGCCATTAAGAAGTTAGAAGGCTTAAGAGTTGCTTCATGTGAACATCTCCTATTAGTTACAAAATTATATTCAAAGCTTAAAAAATTGTGTCAAAATAAATTATAACTCTGTATTATAGCTTTCACAGTAGCTATGTGGACAGTGTGTGTTATTTCCATTTTGACTCTCTGAAATAGCTACACCCTAAAAACCAGGGCTTTTACAACAGAGAGATGGCAATATTTTACACAATTCAGTTATGAGACCCTTTAGTTACTCTCCATTAATATTTCTGGGTTTATAATACCACACCTCACAGTAGGTAGAATGAAAATTTTTGCAGGTGTGTAATTTTGAAACTAGTCCTCTAAAAATTCCCTAGTACTCATATAGCAATCTAATAAAAACTACCTATATAGTTAATCTTTCCTTTCCTTTTTTGCCAAATGTTTCATAATAAATCCCTTAATAATATATATTCTTCTACTTAAGATTAAATTGGAAATGCTATATTCACAAAAGTCTTGGGACTCTCTAAAATCCCACACATGGATAAATCTGATTTGGAGAATATTAAAATCTTGAATAAAAAGTGATACCTACATTTTCAAGTAGTTTAGAGGGAGATGGCTTTGTATGCTTGTGTGTGGTTTAGTGTCAAGGACAGACACACTTCAGTAAAAGATACCAACAGTCAATAGAGAGCCCAAGAAAGTGATTTGGTCCACGCTCTGAAAACATATTCACCCTATAGTACATAATAGGAAAATTAGGAGCATTAATAAGAAATTTCTGTAGAGTTTGTTAAAAAAAAAAAATAGTAAGCTACTTACTGAAATCTGTTTCTTCCACTGCATGTTTGCTTTTGAGGGACAGCTTCTGTCGGAAGTAAAATCATTACCAGAATTGGGCCTGTTAAGAAGAACAGGGTTTTATTTTTTATGTCAATAAATTTCAACAGAAAGGCCACACTGGCTGCTATCATACTATCGGCATAGGCATTAAACATTAATCATGATCAACACTGAAGTTCTATTTATCTTGAGTTGGCTTTCTGTGAAGTTTGTCACAATGGTGCTGGAGGACCAAAGTTGCTAAGGAGAGAGAGCCTAAAAGTTCAATAGAGTGAATGCAAAGACCGTATCAGTAAATCTTTCATGAACTACATAGCTTACCAGGGTCAATCTCATCTTTTTATCATGTAGATTCAGCAACTCAGAATAGTCTGCTTTTCAAGAACTGTGTCTTGAGAAAAGGTGTTCAAGTGAGCCAAGTTTGCTAAGTTGTATGTGCTAGATGACACGCTCCTTTACAGCCCCTCTGCTCCAAGGTGATACTGGAAGCTCTACCGAACATAAGAAAAGCTTGAACATAGGAGCACTACAACTGCCAGGTGCTAAAGGAAATCAGGGAAGGAAAGAGCTAGATTTTTTTTTTTAGTCAATTAAGTGGTTTATTTTAGTTGTACGAAGTATTGATGTGAGCTGACTCTTTTTAGTAGATGGCAGCGTGGGCCTGATGTACAAAAGTAGTGTTCGATGTAGGGTTCGTGGTCCCTCTCTCAATAATTTTTGCTTAATAACAGTAAACATTGGCTAGAAGATGAATAACAAGTATTCCCTTCTGTGCTATCTACAGAGGGCTCAATTCATGGAGATGCGTACCCTCCAGCGCAATTCTGTGACTATCTCTTACATGAGTATCACAATCATTATAAAAGAATGAGACAGCTAGTAAATAGGACAGAAATATAATAAGGATGGTTTAGAAGTTCTCTGAGAGCAATCTGTGTCTATGGTGGGCTTGAACCAAAGTCTACAGAACTATGCGTGACTGCTACTTGCCCATTTTGCCAAAGTAGTCCAAACATAGTTCACTGAGGATAATTATATTCAGCAGTTCTGCACTTTTACCACAGAGTGTATCCTCACTATTATTAATTTGTTATTGGGAAAAATGTGCTTGTATCTTTCCAGAATCAGAGAGTTTCAAAGATGGTGTTTGCTTTGAGACGAGCACACTGCTTTAAGTACATGACAAGGTTATCACCACTTGTACTCAAAGGAAAAGGCAATAGCTATTGTAAATTCATGTGTGCTATTTTATAAAATAAGCTGTTTCTGTATAGGAGTTTAACTCTAGGTAAATATAATGTACACATCATACAAAACTAAATTGCAATGATCTGTCCGAGTGGCCATGCTGGACATCAGAGAAAAGACCCTTTGTTGCTATCAGGAGAACTCTTTCTTGAATCCAGTAGCCACAATACCATCTTTAATTAAAAAGAAAAAAGAAAAAGCTAACTTCTGAATTTCAAGAAGAATAAGATTAGTTAATTGGTTTTCCTAATTTTTATGCCTTGGAGCTCTTAGAGTCCATTTCAAGCAGAAGAGTCCAGCGAGGTCAAAGAAGGGTTATGGTGTTCAAGGTCTGGATGTTGGGAGTTTTTAGCCCAGAGTGACATATCGAAATCAATAAATAACCTTACTTTATAATGACACAGCACAACTGCCTTGTTACGAATTTTTTCTTAAATGCATATATACTGTATTTAAAATTAAAATATAGATACCAATTTACCAAAGATACATATTACTAATTCTAAGCAAAAAATAAAAGAAACCCAAACTCATCATAATTTAAGAAAAAATAATCAAAGTGTAGTTCGTCTTAAGAATTTAACAGTTATACTGGAAAATGCATTTTCAACTCCTATGTTCTAAAGTTTATGTTCAAATGGTGCCAGTGAATTTTTATATGAAGGGAAATGCCTGCTTTTTTTTTTTTTTAACAGCTGTAATTTCACTTAACCCCTTGCGCTTTCCCTTAGTTGCCATTTAACATACGATATTGGCTTTACTTATCTCTAGAAAGAAGGCATGCTACAAATAGGAAGGAATTGTAATAATGATATTTGGCCTCTACTTTGTCTTAGCTGTTAAACTGTTTTTAGTATTTTTGTTAAATATTTGCAAAGGGAAGCATTTTCTACAGAGGATAATTAATTTCAAGAAAAATATCTTGAGTTTTAAGAAATAAACATCTCCAGAAAAGGAGACAGTCAATTTTATAAAATGTCGCAACTCTCCAACATTTGGGGTAGTGACTCTTTTTGTTAGAACATTTGAAACTAGCAAGCAGCCATTGTTTCTAAAGAATTCAGCGTTCATGTTGATTCCTGTTTCTTTCAATTCGTTTTGAAATAGCTAAAATCATTAAAACTGTAAATATTTTGTTGCTTGGGTAAGCATCTTCTGGGAACTTTGTATCTATGGTATATAATCATAGAATTTTATATTTTCATATAAAGCTAATTTTTTTCTAGTTTCAACTCCGTCATAGTTTTTTTTTTTCCTTTTTGTGGTGGATATGTGAATTCAACTTTCTGTGTATTGAAGTAGCAAGAACCATCTTTGCATTCCAAAAGAATCCAACGTGTGTTATTTCTTTGAGGCAGTGATTGTGAAAGTTGGGTTTTATTTTAATTCCATTGACCATTTGTGCAATAGGAATTAGACGTAATTAGTCACTGAATACATTCGTCGCATTGACCCATTTGGAAAAAGTGATTTTTTTTTTTTAATTTGTTTGGGGGGAGGGGTTTTGTAACCTGAAATTTTTCCCTTTTTTCTTCTGTTTAAAACTATATCAAATCATTCTATTATAGTGTTATTTAATATGTAAATTGTATTGCTATACATAAAATAAAGTATGGTTTTGATGTATTCATTAGTGTTGAGCATTTCTATGAAAATATCTGTATCTAATAAAAGCAGGTTAATAATCTCCCTTAACAAATCTCATTAATAATCACCAGCCCTCTCAGTTTTCATGGGAGTAAAATGAACATTAGTAGTGATCTTTACACAGGCAATAAACCAAAAAGAAGTCTTTGCTGGGTTGATTTATTAATGTTCTTTCTCCTGTAAACAATGACAAAGTTTTACCCACATATTGAATCAAACTTTATTCACTTTATGATTCTGCTAAGTTGTAAACAGAATTACTGTTTTTTCCAGTAGATCAACTAGATTTGTAGCAACTTCTCCTTCTTAATATTTACCATATATGATGAAGGATATATCTAGGCAGGACTTTTGGAGAATCTATGAAGTATGTGTAGGATCACTAAAATTGCTTCTACCTACAAGGAATTTTGACATTTCCAAACAGGAGGACACAAGTCCTAAACTTGGCAGATTTGATCCACCATTCTCTCTGAACTTTCAGTGGCTCCACATCAGGTACTAAATTCTTCCTGCCAAGGCCACAGTGTTGCTTTCCATAGAGATACGAGCTGATATTTTGCTCTCCCTAAGTTACCAGGACTTTGAGAAACAATGTATTAGTCCCTTCCAAGAGTATGTAGAAGAAAGAACAACTCTAGCAGCACAAAAGAGTCAATCTCTGATGATATAACCCTGGTCTTCCTCATATTACACCCATGGGGACCTCTGCTACTCTGTATCACATAGTACACCAGAGGTCACAAACTGATGGCCTGTAGATTGTGTTCAGCCCACAGATTTGGCCCATAATTTTAAAAATTCACATTAGTTACCAACATTTTTTAAAAAAGAAAACTTTTGCATTAAGATTCAGATTTCAAGCTCCTTTCAAAGATTTGTGTGGTATTATGACAGCAGGTTCAGAGTCCCCCATGGCAATAATAAACTGGAGAGGAGCAGCAATGGCCCCTTGTAGGCGGAGTGTGTGCTCTCCAATTCAGTCTGCACCTCTCCCTATCACCTTATGTCTGGCCATCGTCAGTCATTTCATTAACCTGCCTGGATCCTGTGAGCAGTTGCCTCTGGGATATACAGTAAGAATTTGAATTTACCATCTCACACTGGTAAACCAACAACCAAAAGCAGCAGTAGAAATATTTGTATCAGTCTTCAATCATTAAAAATCCTAGTCAACCAGCATGGGGCAAAGTGGATTTCCACATTTCTAACTACCTCTGTGTCCACCCAAGATGATTCCATTAAGCACCAGTTATGACTGTCCAAAATAATTAGCAAATCAATCTTCCACTCTGTGGCTTTTACTGCCAGGATATAACCCAAGACAAGGAAACTTCATTTATGCTACTAAGAATGACACAAAGAAACAAGAGTACGAAAAGCCACTGATCCATTTTAAACAGCTAATTATAGAACTTTAAGATTTAGAAACAAATCACTACTAACCATGTCTGGATTCAGAGGCAGGATTAAAGACACTCACTTTATATTTCTGCCTATATTGGTGAAATCAAATAAAGACAGTAGAGGATGGGAACCAGAATTGGTTACCAGCAAGTTAAAACTGGCTTCTAAGATTACGAAGTTAAGTTTGGCAGGGAAGATAATTAGAGCAGCGGTTTATCTCAGTGTAACAATTCTGTTGCTCAAACATTGAAAAAAATTATCTGATCTGTGGTAATTTGAAATCTTTTGTAGTTACTGGTCTATAAATTATTTTCCCTTCCTCACACCCTACATTTGCAAGGTGTGAAGTCAGGCTTTGTGGCAATATCCAATGGGTCTTGCAAAGCTTAGGAGAACATTCTAAATTAGAGACATCTGAAACATTATGTTAGAATCCATTCCATGACATTTTCTGAATGTCTAATACAGACCACATGTTAGCTATACTCTATAGAATGTAAAGTTGTTGGCAGAGGCAGTTCAAGTCAGATGAGGCAAATATTACAATTTAGTCTTAAAATTAGTTCTTCGACTTATTAAAAAATATTCAGTTGAGAGTGCAATGTGCACCACCCAAATGATGGACATATTTGAAACTCGGACTTAGGGAGGGAGGTGGGGGCAAGGGCAACACATGTAACAGAAACATCTGTACCCCCATAATATGCTGAAATAAATTTAAAAAAAGAAAAAAAAAAAAAAAAAAAGAAAATATTTGGGAAAAACATGTGCATTGAACATGTACAGACTTTTTATTGTCATTATTTTCTAAACAATACAGTATAACAACTATTTACCTAGCATTTACATTGCACTGCATTAGGTTTTATAACCTAGAGTAACCTAGAGATGATTTAAAGTGTAAGGGAGAATGTACGTAGGTTATATCTGCAAACGCTGTGTCATTTTCTACCACGGACTGGAGCATCTGTGGATTTTGGTGTCTGCAGGAGGCCCTGGAACCAACCCCTGTGGATGCTGAGGGATGACTGTACATACATCATTTATAAGTTAAGCACACTGAGCACCTAAGAATTATCACCTCATTTATTCCTAGTGATAAGCTTTCAAGATAGGTTTAATTTATTGTCCCCATTTGTAGATGCGTATCTGGAACTCTGAGAAGTGAAGTGACTTGCTCAAGCTCACCTAGCTGGTGATCGTGGGGGTGCGATTTGAAGCCAGGCACTCTGGCTCCAGAACCCCTGTTCATAACCACTGCTTTGGGTCAGTCCCTGTCAGAGAGAGTGTGATGACCAGCGTGTGGATGAACAAACGATAGGAGAGATTAAGCATGATAACCTGGCCACCCGGGGTTGCTTTGTGCTGACTACCAAGATGCAGCAACTACACAGAAATGCTAATGATACTGCTCTTTCTAAGCAGTGGCAGATGAACTGAAAAATTGAATTATCCGTGGCTACTGACTAATAATGAATATTATAAGGTGAGGGCTGCTTCCGAGTGTCTACAAATGAAAAAGAACATGACGAGGGCAGAGCATTACGATGAGGTTCTGCAGAGGGACCAGCGCAACAACTCGAGATAAATGGAACTCACCTCACCTTTGCCTTTTTCGTGAACCTCCCAGCTCTGAAGCTGCCTCTGATTGCATGCTCAGATTTCTCAGTCCAAATCTTCACGGAAGTGTGGCTCTTACAAAAGAACTTGATTTTTTGTTTTGCTTGCAAATGGTTGTCTTTCTCGATTGAATGCAAACAGGGCCTGTTTGTGCTTTGGCTAATGCTTGCTCCTTCTTTAAAGACATAGTAAGATATTGCCATGCACATTGAATAAAATATCTGTGGCTGCATAAACAAGACCATAACGAGTTCTGGGCTGATGCGGGGAGCACACCATGAGCAAAACAAACCTAAGTGTCTCCAGAGTTTTCATTCACCTTGGTTGATTTACATGGGCTGTGTGCCACATTTTATCCTGATGGCTCTCATTTTCCTCAGGTACATGTGCTTGGGAGACAGTAATGGATGGAGCCTCTACCTGCAGCCTTGCCCCTTACTGTACCAAATACCATTCCTGTAAGGAAGCGGCTTCATTCATTTCCTCTTAGGTAGCTTGTCTCAAAGAAATCAGTAATATTTTCTAATATGTTGAGCCCTGCTCTGCACAGGGAATTTTCCTTGACGCATTTGAATAAATTGATGAACAGAAAACACATTTTAATATCCTGATGAAAAATACAACTGTAAACAATGTTTCATTACCACCAAAAGGATACAAACATGAAATGGGTGGAAATAATTATCATTAGGTTTGTGAGAGACATTTGAGATCTTTTTTAAAATAACCTTTTTAAAAAACTATAATTATAATAAATGTTCATTGTAGACAAATTGGAAAATGCAGAAAAGCTTGAAGAAGAATATATTTCACCAAATACATGACCACATACAAAATACTGCTAATATTTTAATGTATTTTTATGTTTGAGGTGGTAGGGGAGGACGATGAATTTTCTTTTTTAATTTAACTGCCCAATGTTTGAATCCCCTTTATATCTTCGAAGACTTCAATTGCAAAATTTTGGCTTTTCCACTCACTTTTATAACCGGATTGCAGAACCATGGCCCTAGCTAGAGTAATCGGAGGAAGCGTCCCCAGTTTGAATGGAAGGACCGGGCAATGCGGAGAATTCTTGGTGGTGGCAGGTGGCAGCGGCAGCAGGAGCAACATGGCATTTCCAGGAGCAGGAGAGGCGGCCCACTGGAGGTGGACCTGCTGCAGCCCGGTGCCCAGTGCTGCAGTGGCTACTGCTGGCAGTGCCACCTTTGGCGTTCAGTGTTCAGAGACCAACCAATGACATGGGGTGACGTGTGCTGTGGCTCTCATTTCTGCCTCTCCTCTTCCTCCTGCTTATTGTCTAAGCCCAATTCCAGTAACCTTCTTAAAGATTTCCTGAGCTTCTCATAGCCTTTTAATGGATTCTTTTTCTACTAAAACCAGCCAGCCAATTTTTATAGCTTGCAACCAGGAACACTGATGCATTTCTACTTTTTTTTAACATATGCATATACCTGAGGGTTTTGTTTAAAAAAGATAAACTAGAATTCTTTACATAATTATTTTACCTGTTTGGTAATCCAACACTAGATCATGCATTTTGATATTATCCATATCAACTGCTTCTAATTCCATAAAATGGAGTGTCCTACAGGATCTTTTGAAAACATGAGTGAAACATTCTCCAAAATCCTTTCCTATTTCTTTTTTGGCATCAGAGATCGATTGATCCCCTTTGGATGATCTGAAGGACCTTTTCAGAGGCCTGACCATTTTATCTGTTGGTCCTTGGCTCATGGCTGGTGGTAGTTTTCCACTGTTCATTTATGCCTGATGCTGGATTAGTGTTGCCAGGATTAGCAAATAAAAATCAGGATGCCAGTTAAATTTGAATTTCGGAAACACAATGAAGCGGTTTTTTTTAGTGCAAGTATGTCCCGAACACTGCATGGGATATACTTACACTATTTGATCTGGCAGCCCCGTGCTGCTTGGAACCTCTGGCATCCCGGCTGGCTGTCCTTCCTTAAGACAAAGTGGGCTGCTGAGGAGTCGTATAAGGTCAGGCTGCACCACCTCACAATACATACCACTTCTGCATAGGTTTGGGAATTAAGTCACCACTTTCTTCCTTTTCAACCTGATTCCATTGGTACAATGTTGGGTAGAAATTCCTTAAAGTTTCTGGTATGTTGATGACATCCTTTGTATTTTCCAAGGCTACTTATAGGCTGTTTTTGAATTTTGTTTTTCTGTTGGTCATTTCTGCTACAGTGTGGAGAGACTGTAGATTTGTGTTCATGATGCTGTTTTATCTGGAAGTCCAAATTAGTTAATACGTGTTTTATGACATTCATATGACACGTGTACATGCACACATATATTTACAAACACACACACACAAGTGCTGGTTTATCTCGTTTAATCTGTAGGAATTCTGTGTGGTAGTGTTTTTCCCTTTTGTTATAAATTTGGAAGCTAATGCCTTGGACTCTACCATGAATGCATCCATGGCACCATAGTTGCAAATCCAGCTCTCTCCTCAAGTCTATCTGATTCCTTCCTACCCACATTCGTTTTCTTGCACTAAATAAGCACGAACATAAACACAACTCCAATAACACTGTTTTTTTTTTTTTTACCAGTATTACAATAAGTACCAAAAATAAATTAGAGAAAAAGAAATCCAACCTCAGTTTGGAAATGCTCAGTGATTTTCCTTGATTTACAAAATTAAATAAAATCCACGTTCTTTAAAAATTTGCCACTAATTTTGTTTTGGCATATTCTGCCCTTCTAAAAGGAAACAAAATGTGGCTGAAAGTAATTCTTTTAGACAGATGGAATATATTCCTTGTTTGCTTAAAAAAAAACAGTAAAACTTTCCCTTCTTCAGAAATTCATTATTGTCATTTGAATACCTTAGCCTGAACAGAAATTCCAAAGGTCTGCTCAGCATTGAGTGGCTCTCTGACCCAGAAGAGAGCTTTGGTATTTCTTTTCTTTTCTCAGAAGTGCTGCCTGAGGGCTTTTGAGGGAGGCACTAGCACATTTGAAGAGCCAACTGTGTTTGATTATTTCTGAGAACTCTGGATGCTGATAGACAGAAAACAGTCAAAGGAGGATAAGTCATTATATTTGTCATTAAAAGGGAAAAAAATCCTCAAGTTTCTAGTAACGTCAGTACAGAAGTACAGATGAAAAACTCTGAAAACTCTCAGTATTCAAACCCAGGAATGTTTAGTGGCAGCAATTCTGGAACAAATATTTAGGATCAGCCCTTTTTAAGACATACATCAAAGACAGGTTACACGACAAGAGTTGGGGATGAAAACAATCCGATGCTCACTCCCCCTCCACCAGGGTGGAGCAGAAGTTTAAGACAGACACTGCTCGCTGACCATCAGTGCCCGTCTCTGATGGGTTACAGAGCGTGGGCAGGTTGACGATGTGTCCGGAGAGGGGAAGAAATGAAGCCATCTTCAGCCAGAGGCTCCGATCCCTGTCATCTCTGATATGTCATGAATCTTTCTGACGTCTGCTCACCAGCCAAAGAGAACTGGCTGTGTCTGATTATATTAGGCCCATCTGGAAATCCCCGTTTTCGCTGGGGTGACCTTCCATCCTGTCTGAACGTGCCACACACTCATGAGGAGGGTTCTACAAAGGAAGAATCATTGGGGAGGTTGTTTTTCAGAAATCTACTTACCACAACCACTAGGGAAAAAAAAATACTACCAGTAAGACTATGGAATAATGAATAATTTTAAACAATTTTAAAATCGTCAATTGTGTGACACATCCCTATTTCAGAGGTGTTGAAATGGGAGAAAAGTTGCATCTTAGTATCAGTGAAATGTGTTCTTCCCAATTTATTACCCACATTATTATATAATTTATAATGAGGAAGCTGAGACTCAGAAAGTAACTTACCTAAGGGCAGAAAGCTGATCAGAATTTAAACCCAGAGCTACTGAGGCTGCAGCCTTGCACTATGTCTTCGATACCAGGACACCAGCCCTGCAAACCAGATACTGCGCAGTGTCTTTGTGCAGGACGGGTTGTGGGAAACGCTGCCCTTTCCCCACGGGCTTCTTGTACTTTCCGTAGCGCCAATTCGCCAAGGTCCAACGGGGCTTTCCACACCTGAACACGTCCTCCACAAAAGCTCATGGGTGCAATAGAGAAGCAAAGAGGTCTCAGACGTTTAGAGGCACTATCGATACGGTCCTGACAGTCGCCACACGGCGCCCCGTGGCTGCGTCTGTGATTAGAGAGAAGAATCTGTAAAAAGCTTATGAGTATGCACCAGCGATACGTTTCTGGAGAATAACATAGCAACACGTGGCAAAAGTTTTAAAATATTCATACATGTTGATCAATAATCCCTATCCTAAGAAATAGTTTCTTAAAAAGAAAAAAGTCCTCATTGTGGGTGAAACGAGATAAGGAGATGTTCATCACAGCATTATTTATAACATCAAAAAGCCTGGAAGCAAGCTCTATGTTCAATACTATAGTTAATAAGTTATGATGCAAATATTAAACATGATGTATATTATTTTTACATAAATGAGAAGATGTTTTAATATACTGTTAAATTTACAAGTCGTATTACAGAATCCCTTACAGTGCATGTCCACACATGTATTAGGGGGTCAAGAGTGTCGTTAAGAGCACAGCTGTGGAGCAGATTGCTTGTGTTTAAGCCAAGTTCTGCCACTCACTAGCCTTGTAAACGTGGGTAAATTGCTTAACTGGGCAGTGTCATTTCTTGTCCCTCAGTGTAACAGAGTTGATCCCCATTTGTTAATCCGGATACATAATCACAGCCATAGTAACAAACAAAATAGCTAGCAGTTGGACTCTTCTTTATGTGCTAGGCACTGTTCTAAACACTTTATATGTGTTAACTCAATTACCCTTGACAAACAACCCCACTTGCAGGGATGATTATTTCCCCTATTTTGCAGATGGGATAACTGAGGCTCTTACACTTGATCTTATCTCTTACCCTGAATGACTGCAATGGGTTTGAAAGTTTGTGTCCTTGCTTTCCATACACTGTGTCTACCTCTGTGTAATCTATTCTCTTCACAGCAGAAAGAAAAATTCTTAAAATGCAAATGAAATAGCATCACTCTCACTTAAAGCCCTGCAGTGGTTTCCCATTCCATGGGAGAAGATACAATCTCAAAGCCTTAGCAAGGCCTTCAGGCTGTGTATGATCTGCCCATATCACCAATCTCAGTTAAGGTCACTTTCCCTTACTCATCAATTTTAGCCACACTTTTCAAGCCCTCGAATAATGACACATTGTTCCTTGCCTCTGTTTCCTCTCCCAGGATTTCTTTCTCCCTCTGTCATCACTTGGACGACCCCTATGCCTCCTCCAGGTATCTCTTTAAATGTCTCTTCTTGCAAAGGACTTCGATGAAACTCTCGTCTCAGTTGTGCTTCCTGCCTTCATTCTTTACCACAAACGCTCCTCTTTTCTTTTCTAGCTCCTTTTCCAAATTATAATTATGTATCCATTTCTGTGTTTGTCTGTCATCATACTGGACCAGGTGTTAATATCTCTTCAGTTCACTGAATTTTAACCAACTCAGTGCCTAACACGTGCTTTAAACCTCATTGGCATTTAATACATAACTGTTGGATGGATGGATGGATGGATGGATGGATGGATGCATAAATGAGTGCTGTAGCTCAAATACAGTTTCTTTGATGTAAAAAGGAATCTATACCCCTTACCATAAAAGCATATGTGTGCAACAATTTTATATCCAGTGGTGTTCCTTATGTATTTGCATGCACATCCATGCACGTCTTTCTTTGCCATTAGTTTGCTGGCCCCTTGAAACCAGGGATCAGCTCTTACTCAGCTCTGTTTTCTCCTCAGTTATTAGAACAGTCTCCCTCTTGCACTAGAAGTGTTCAGTACGTATTTGCTGAATTGAAACAAGAATATGCTAGTAGACTGGGATAGCTAATCTGATAAAGTAATTGCTAATAATGAATGAAAGTGGTTCAATGTGCTATTCTTCCTAGTTACCATTTTTGCATGTATATATGCATATATGTATATGCATGTTGTTAGAAAAATCTTAAGTGGCTGGAATAGTGGGGGACCTGGGGTCCTGAGATAGATTAGATAATTTTTGAGATAGGCACATTTATTAATATGCCTATTAATATGACAGTAAATCATCTCATGTGGGCAAATGTCTGTCTAGGTTTAAGACTTATCCTAAATACACAAATGGGAAATAAGGAAAGCTGCAGTTGCTGAGTGTTTACTAGGTGCCGGGCACTGCGCTAAGCATTTCACATATGCATTCGTTCCCTTTGATTAATCTCCACTATAGTCCCATAAAGGTGGTATCATTACCCTCCTTTTTGCAGAGAAAGGAATAAAGGCAGAGAAAACAGGTAATTTCACCAAGGTCACTCAGCTAATAAGGAACACAGTCGGTGTCTGAACCTGGTCTGTCTGACTCCACATCCTCCTAAGGGGTACCCTGTATTTACTGCCTCCCAACAGATTGTAGGGTGGCCCTGCTGTGTTCTCTGGTTATATAGTTGAATGACAATATTGCACAGTTTGGGGAGGAACGATAATGCGAGGACATGATAAAGGCTGACACAGGCAGAGCCTACTGCACGCAAGCAGAATGTTAATGCCTAACCAATGGGGGACTTTCTGGAAATGTGCCAACGTCAAGCGAAAATGAAGCCAGCTGAGGGGCACAAGTGGAATATCACCAGACAGAGCAAAGGCAGGATGAGACGGAGCCAGAATATTTTTAGGGATGGAAGAGCTAGAAGCAATGTTTTCTTTCTGGATGGGTTGAAATAAATGCAGGAACCCCATTAGCCTCTTCCTCTGTAGCCCGGCTGCATGTTTACGGCAGGATAATTTGTAGATTTTTTTCCTGTCTTAATTTGATCTCCAGCTTTATTAAATGTTTTTTAAAAATAGAAGAATTTGGTATTTCTTCCCCAGTTCTTGAAAGCAAGTAATTAAAAGCATTAGAGAATATTTGTTCTTGATGGTTAAGGAAGTCTATGACAGGGTAATTCTAGCAATAACGAAGTTGTTTCAATATTTAAATATCCTGTAATTCTCTAAAGAGATGGATTTTTTAAATGACAAAAGTATTATACTACAGTTCTCAGCTTAATTTATTGCTGGTGTTGCATTCATAATTTAATTTATTATTTTGAGTGATCTGAGGCTAAAATATCAACTAGCCATGCTGGGAAGGAGTGATAGTTTGGACATATGTTGACAAATGTTTGCCCAAGGCGAAGCAGGTCTTGAAAGGAAGCTACACTTTAATTAAAAGCTGTGCCTTTTATATCTCAACATTTGATTGTCTTTAATGAAAGTTTAGATAAAGGGGCTTGTTAATTATATGTCTGTCTCCCAATGTGGTCCTTTTCCATTTGCTTTTGTTATCATGGCTTTTTCCAATTTCACTTAACTGATTAGAACACAGCAAATATTCCAAGTTATTAAGGGTTATAGCAGTAAGCCCTTAGCAATTAGCAAAAATACTTTACTAATTAATGCAACTATCTGACCTCAAAATTGAAGTGTCTCGAGGTCATATGGTGAGATGGGTTATAGGTAAAAGTGGAGAAAAGTGGAGGGTTGTTCAAATCCATGAGAACTATTCATTTTGATTTCAGATAAGTAGAATAAATACAGTTTTGGTTCAAACGAGGTTCAGTTGTTAGCAGAGTTCTAAATGTTTGACAGGTAAAATGTGAAATAGTATTTACTGTATGTAATAGCTATGGGTATTTCAGATGTTTCTTTTAAAAATGCACAGAGCTTTAAACAAATGAATATACCTATATATTAAATAGAAGAAAATACTAAAATTAATACATAGTAAAATACAGAAAATATCATAATTAAAATCATGCATAGTATCATGTTCCAACTATAACTACTCTTTAGGTATAGTCTTTCATATGTAACTTTGTGCCTAGATACACATATATTTATATGTAAGCAGATATATGAATTGAGATCATAATACATGTGCATTTATTCATATAAATATGTATATTTATTTATATATTCAGTTTTAGATTCCATTGGGACTGTTCTGTTTTCGTATCTTATTCTCTACCTTGTTGGGGTACCATGACTAATTCCACCAGTGAGGATGCTTTGGTGGCAAGCAACAGAAACCTACTTTGACTAACATAACCAAAAAGGGATTTTGTTTGGGTGGTTGTTGGATACCCAGAGGATTGAAGGAACCAGACCTAGAAAGAACCGAAAATTAGTTGATTTTAGAAACTGCTTGACAGTTTCATTCAACTGCTCCTTCTACAGTGAATGAATTCCAACAAACTGGAGTCTTACTTGTCACTCATGAGAGAAATTCCAGGGAAAGTGTGTCTAATTGGCCAGACTTAGGTGATAGGTCTTCCCCTTAGCCGAAAGGGAGTGAGGATCAGGACACACTCATCGATCAATAGTCCAGACCGTGTCCAAAAGTTTCTTTTAAAGAAATCACAGAATTGTCACTGAAGGAAGATGGGATGGATATGATACTCAGATACCACCTTTGTCTGCCACATGATTTCCTAACTATTTTTCAGTCATTCTTATATCCTCAATCAGATTTTGGGTTCTTCTAGGGCAATGATTCTCATCCTGGGGTGATTTTGTGCCCTGGGGAACTTTGGCAATGTCTGGAGACATTTTTGTCCAAGCTGGGGGCGTCATTGCTGGCATCTAGTGGGCAGAGGCCGGGACTGCTGCTAAACACCCTACAATGCCCAGGACAGGCCCCCGTGGCAGAGAATTATCTGGTTTCAAACGTCAACAATCTTGAGGCTGAGAAACCCTGGTCTAGGTCAGAGTTTGCACATTTTACTTCCTTTTCAGTTCCCGTATGCCTCAGTAGAGTTTATGGACTCTTTCCCCCACATTACCATCCTCGGCTTCACTTTCAAGAAAGAGTACTGTGAAAATAAAATGGCATATTGTTGCATCTGTAATCCAAAATTCTTAACTGAAAAAGAAATCCCACTGACCAGAAAAGGGAAAGGCCAACACTGACCAAAGCAATCTGAAGTTTTCCTGAATATGGTGAGTACAAGCTGGATCCTGAATGATCAGATAAATTCAGAGAAACGGGGACGAAACAGGCAGGGAAGACATGGAGTTCCACCCTCATAGGCCAGATCGCGACAGGAGATACGGCAGGAGAAACAACTGCAGGATGAGTCGGCAGGGTATAGAGGCAGCCTAGCAAATGTTTGGGGAACACTGAGAGAAAGTTATGACTAAGTAAGGCAGAGGGTGCAAACTTTGGGGACTTTGGGGGACAGATGGGTGACCTAAACGAATAAAGCTGGCTAGAGTATGAAACTGTGAGACCACACACCTTGTCTGCAGGTAGCAGCCCGTACTCATTCTAGATAGTTACTTCCTTGTACTAATATGAGCTCAGCGTTTCTAGATCCTCCGAGTTCTCAAGGGAAGCTGGAAATCTGGATTTCATATGTTCTCTCCCAATTTGTAAATACTACCAATAAATTATAAATTTTTCCTTACCATTTATTTCGCAAGACAAATGAAGCATACCGGTGAGCCGAATTTGGTCTTTCTCCAACAGTTTAGCCTCTGAAATGGAGTCTGCCCAGATTACAGAGGAACTTGTATATCAGGGGAGAATTCAGAGGCACAGGCTTGTAGACTTTTCCACACAGAGGAAGCCTTGTGTAAACAAATATTTTTTAAAAATTTTACTTCCCTCCTTTACTCTCACTTCTCCCTTCAAAGCAGAATTTCTTTCGGGGTGGAAAAGGGGTTGCTGATGGCACATCCACTCTTGAGCCAGTTTGTGTTGCCACCGGTTCCTCTGCCTGTGCCTGGGGCCTTGACACCTTTGGGGCCTTGACAACCTTTCTGCATGGCTGCACCCCTTGCGAGAACTCACCCCTCGTTCCTCATTCTTCTCAAGGCAGCACTAAGCCAGGCTGTGTAGTGGAACAGGTTTTGGGGAATGGTTCCATGGGCACAAAAGATAATTTCAGCTGAGGTGCACAAGCATGTCCTAGTGTGTGGGAGAAGGGACTCTGGAGCCGGGCTGCCTCTCACCACCTGACTGCGGGTGACATGCAGGGTGTTGTGAGGGTTAAGTTGAGTTAATGCATTGAAAGTGCTTAGGATGCTATTCCTGAAAACATATTAATACCAGCCCATCTCCACTAATGGCCATTTCTTAATGGACACATTCCCATAAGTGTCTTACTTTTGTCATAAATTTATATCACCTTTTTTCTTTGCAAATATTTCCTTTCTCTCTGGTCCCCTTACCTCATGCCCCATCTGCGTTCTCCTTAGTTTTAGCCAGAAAACAACTCCGTAGTCTTCTTACGGGGAATACTTTACTCTCTTGGTGTTTTACTTTGTCCTGTCTTTCTAGACCAGGAAACAGGAGTCCTGTCTTTTTCACTCAAAATGGGCTGTTAGAGTCAGGGCACTTGGTGGCAGGAGATACCGGACCTGTTTCAAACAGGCTTAAAGAATAAATGCAGTTCATTGGCTATTACCGAACAGATAAGCTGCAGGAGAATTGATGTCGCAGGCGTGGTCCTGTGCTGGCAGCGTCACCAAAGCCCCAGTTTCCTCCTGTCTCCCATCTTCCTTCTGTGGTGTTTGGCTCACCCTAAGTCCAGTTCCCTTATGGTCCCCAAATGGTTCTTACTGACAAGCCACTTTCTCTCTGGGAGTGTCTCTTTCCCAGCAAAATCCTACAACTCTCTTTTTATGGCTTTGTGCACCCAAGGCCCATCCTGTACCAATGACAGTGGCCAGAGAACAGAATTCACTGATTGGCTTAGCAGAGTCACGTGTTCTGTCCTTAGACGCGGGTGGCATTCGAGTCCCTGGAACCCTGGGGCCACAGACAGTAGTGAGAGCTGTCAAAAGTAGGAAAGGCCACAAACATATGTTCACAACAGGGCTCATAAAAGTATTGTTTTAGGCCAATATTTCTCACACATGAGCTTACATCAGAAGCTCCTAGAAGGCTTGTTAACACACAGAACGTTGGGTTCCATTTCCAGAGTATCTGGATTCAGGAGGTCTGGGATGGAGCCTGAGAATGTTCATTCCTCATGAGTTCCCCTGAGGCTGCCAGTCTCCGGACGGCACTTTGAGAGCCACCGAGTTAGCTCAAACCAGACCAGACCAAACACAAGGGGCGATTGTCACTGAAATCAATTCAGGGATTCCTTTGGAAGTCAGATGTAGCTATTTGTAATTGTAATGTTAAATCATGCTTCTGTTTTTTTCTTTCTTTCCAAGATACTTACAGTTGTCTGGTCCCGCTGAGGAAACAGATCCATGGAGGAGATCTGACTTGTCCGAGATCCCGTGGCCACTTTGTGGCCAGACTTCCCTCAGTCCCCTCTTTTCACTGTGCTACATCATGCTGTCTTCACATGGATAGGGGGAGCCATTCTAGGGCGTTCTACAGACAGCATCCTAGCTGGAGAGTGGTGTCGTAGGCACACAGCAGATGTTTAGGGAGCGAAGGCGGAGGGTCGGGTGCTCTCTCCTATAATCAAGCTTTAGGTGGAAATGGGATTCGTACCTCATCTCTGAGATTCATCTTTCCTCTTACGGGCAAAAGTGGCTCCCGGGGACGTGTTCAGCTCCCTCCTCATAAACACCAAGAAGACAGTAGAGGTTGAACGTCCTGCTTTTGAAAAGAGTTCAAGGCTGAAAACAGGGGACCTTAGAGAGATTGATTCAAAAGTAGAAGTTCACCTTTTGCCAAGGTGAGTATTAAAGGAAAAAAAAAAGAATTTGTCTTTGAGAGGCACCCTTTAATAAGGCAGACCATCTGGTTCCCTGATTTAAAAGATCTTTCCTCGGAGCTCTTGGGAAAGCACGTCTCTCACTTGTGCAGCTTTGGCTTCCCGTGGTTTAGGAGCTGTCCGGTGGAGAATTCTCCAACACCACCTTCCACGCTCCCGCAGATGCTTGACAGCACCTCTCTGCCCTGAATTAATACTGAGAGTGGAATCCTCACTGCCGCCAGCCCAGCAGCAAATTCATGGCTGCCGGCTCCAGTATGTTGCTACAGGAAAAGTCATTGTCCATCTGGCAACAAATTCTTTCTTTTCTCCCTCCCTCCCTTTCTTCTTTCCTTCCTTCCTGTAGACTTTCAGCAAACCTTCCTGAGTAATGGATGCCTCAGGGGGAGGGAGGTATGTCTAAGGTAGAATCCTTAGCCTCAAAGAGCTCTTGGTCTGTTAGAGAACATTAAACTTGATCCTGAATACTTAGAATGCAAGGCAGAAGTGCTAGTATTAAGCAGAACCCAATGCTGTTTATACCTTATCACCTTTGTATTTTATAGAATCATTTGTGTGGTCTTCTATTATTTTCACATACAGTTACTGAGTTCAATTACTAATGCCGAAAATGCGGTAGTGAACAGGACTGAAAAGACCTCCTTTGAGGGTGGCGGCAGTGGTATAAAGAGAACGGGTTCAGAGAGAGGGTGGCCAGGCAGGGAGGCCTCAAGACTGTGAGCATGGGGATCTTTCTGAGCTGAGATCTGAAAATCAGGTATGCAAGGATCTTGCAAACCAGGCAGTGGAAATGCCAAATGCACAATTCCCTGAGAAGCATCACCGTGCTCAGGGCACTGAGAGAAAGCCCATGCGGCTGTAGTATGGTGAACTTCAGGGCGAGAGTGGGTGGTAGAAGAGGAGATTGATGAAGAACAGAGATCAGGTCAGGGGGTGTTATATGCCCAGGGCTGAAGTTTATTCCAAATAAAGAAAAGGAGCCATTGGAGAATTTTAAACCACAGAGGTAGCTCTGTCCAAATAGATTAACAAGATTCAGGTGTCTGGGGCCCTTCCAAATACCATTATGCCAACATAACCTACATGTGTGCTCAATTAATACAAGCTCTTTTATATAAACAGAGTATGACCTGCTGACTCCTTAGCTGAGTCAGATCTACTTTAATTTAATTATTTCTAAGAGAGCAATAGAATGTTTATTCCAGAAGAGTTTTTAAGAAAATGCATATTTTTTGCATTCTATTTTATTGTTTATAAATCCTAGCAAAAGCAATGATATTCTCATTTTTGAGAGAGCCTCTAAATGATTAAGTAACTTGTCCAAGGTTGCACAGCTAGTGAACGGCAGGATAAGAAATAAAGCCCAGGGCTCTTCTGCCTCCAGGAGTCCGAGCTCCAAACCAAATACAGAAAAAAAAAAAAAATCTGGTAGTAGATTATAGCCAATGTTATACTAATATATAATAATGTTTTTTATCTATGAAAAATTATAAAACTATGGACCAAGTGCTATTATGTATATTATCCTTTTTAATCTCTATTAACACCCATAGGCATACAGAGAAAATATCATTACTCCTGTAGAAAGGGTGATTTTTATCATAAATAGAATCTATTGCATTGGAAATAGGAAAGGTAAGTAAGTCGAGATATAATGAATTATGTTGGTAAATTTATCTGTAAAAATTATACAGGTGAAGGAAACCTTGTGGAGGAGCAGACGCAGTGGGGAGAGGGAAGGTGGATTTGGGCTGCTGGCAGTTTTATTTAAATGTCGGGGTTTAGACCGTGCGATCTCCCTAGGCATCAATGGTCATGACAATTTTCCAGTGAAAAAAGTTGGCTTAAATTATCTCTCTTGTTTACCCACAGAGGCCTTTTTCATGCCTTCCTTAAATTTGCAGTTCCCCTAGACTCTCTGGGTATGCTTTCCTCCAATATCCTTAGAGCAAAGTATACCCTTAAAATTCCCCATTTCTGTCTTCATTGGTTAATTCTCAACATTCAGTATCAGTGGGTATCTGTCCCCTTATCCCAGTGATATTTCACTACTTGGTTGGAATTATTTGGTTCTTCAGATGAGGAAAAGATTGGAGCATGAAGACCTGGTCCGGAGAAAAAAACAAGTTACATCTTGTCATATTCTAATAGCGAGCAGAAGAACAAGTCAAAACTTCCCAATAAATGTTCAGGGTGTTTCCCATTCGTGGTCAACCGTTCCTTATTGGTGCTTTTTAATTTTTTTGCACCACTAGCAAGAAAAATAAAAAAGGAGAGTGCACGCTTGCTGATTCCACTTTTGGGCCAATATTTGCAGGACGCATCCTCATGACCTGGAAGGATGGCTTCCACATCCTTCCACATTCCACTTCTATGCAGTGTTAAGTGGAGTCTGGTTTGTTTTCCAAAGAGCCCTGAGGCTATTTTGCTACCTAATTTCCAGATCTTGCCAAACTGTGAGCTCCAACTTAAATCCTTATGCAAAATAATTGCTGAGTAAAAATGGTATTTGCAGCAATCCCTCCCTAAGTGCAAGCAAAATACAGTCTATAGAATTACGAATGAAGTGCTGATTAAGAAGTGACAGCAGAGATTTTCGATAATGAAGGGTAGACTGGTGGCTGTTTGGAGCCCTGCCAGGATCTTGCAATTAATTTTGCTCAGAAGTCAGCAGGATGCCCTGCTGTGGCTTTGCAGACTGAGTGGGCATTTTGCTTCGCAGATTGGCTGGGACTTGGTTTGACTTTTGAATTTAGGAGCTTTTCCCTACTGGTTTTGCTCAGCCTTTCTAAAGCAACCGTTGTTTGATATGCAGAGTCCAGGCTGAATCACTTTTCTTCCCATCCATGGAGGGAAATAGGAAAGAGGTAATGTGGTAAAATACTAGCGGCTCCCTTTGGAGGCCGCCTGTGTCACGACTCAGGTGTAAAGTGTGAACGTGGGTCGTTCTCCAAATCCTCACATATTGAAGTATGAAGTGAGTAGTTTCAAAACGAGTGGAAAGGCTCGCACTGTGCAACAAATGGATAGGGCTTCTCAGGTCAGGGCTGGCAAGGGCTGAACATGTAATGAAATTCCAGAACGGTTTAGATAAATAATTTGGCCATCGATGCAAACAAAATATAACAGGAGCTTGAGTTAAAACTACTGGGTGAGTTTGTTGGGGAACAGAACATTGATACAATATCAACATATCTCCCCACAGATCACTTTATAAAGAAAAAAAAAGTTACCTTTAAAGCAGAGAAATTGTTCAGAAACCACCTCACCCATGTGACCAAAGTTAACATTGGCAATAGGACAAATCGATATCTCGTGCCTGCATGCGGATGTGTATCACAGCACCACTCACAGTAGCAAAGATACGGAATCAACCTAAGTGTCCATCCAGGGAGGATTGGATAAAGGAGATGTGGTTTACACACACAAAAAGAATGACGTCACGTCTTGTGCAGCAACAAGGACGCAACTAGTGGCCATTATCTTAGGTCAAACAACTCAGAGAAGGACAAATATCGCATGTTCTCACATGTAAGTGGGAGCTGAATAACGTGAACACGTGGAAGCAGGGTGTGGAACACTCTGGGCGGTGGAGACTCGGACGGGTGGCGGCACGGGAGGGGGTTGGATGGTGGGAGTTGCTTGGGGGGTACCCAGTGCGTTGCTTCGGTGATGGATGCACTGAAGGCTCTGACTTTGCCACAGTGCAATATATCGACGTAGCAAACTTGTACCCCCATGAATATAGGCAAATAAACAATAAATGGGAAAATTTTTTTAAAAAAACAAAGAGACCAGAAGAGAGAGAGTATCCTTATCTCTTTCTTTCTGTTATGTGGCACGATGTCTGACAGTAACACTCAATAAATATTGAAGGAATGAAAACAATGTGTCATATACCTCCTGGGGAGCTGAGACAGTCACAGTGTCACTTGTACAGCATTGGTGTGTAACTCAAATCCAACCACAGGGAAACAATCAGACAGACTGAAATTGAGGAATATTCCAAAAAAACAACAGTCCTATGCCCTTCAAAAAATGTCAGTGTCATGAAATCCTGTTCTGGATTCAGGGCACTAAAGACACAAGACAAATGATCCCAGACTGGATCCTGGGTCAGGAAAAAACTAGTGCAAAGTATGTTACTGGAATAATTAGTGAAATTTGAATTTGTATTATATCCATATTAATTTCTTGAATTAAATAACTGAATTGGGGTTACATAAAATAATATCCTTATTCCCAGGAGATACCTGCTGATGTGTTTAATATGAAAGATTAAATTGTTCAGCAAAATAATAGCATGTATGTATGTATATTGCATATGTAATATTACATATGTGTACACACACACACATACAAACCAAGAAAGCAAATGAGACAAATTAGTGATCTAGGTGAGCAGTACATTGAATTTATTTTAGTATATGGGGAAGTATTTTTGCCACTTTTCTGTAAGTTTGCATTTTTTCAAAATGAAAAGTTAGAAAAGCAGCAGAGGAGGAGCAGGTGGGAGAAGAGAGGGGGAAGGACGGATGGGCAGGAGGAGGACAGGCTCGGAGGCATCTGAGGCCCATCTGGAACTGCGGTGGGGACGGGGCAGCCTCCTAACTGTCCCCAGAGACCTCCCGGCCGGGAGGGCCGTCCTCTGCCTGTTAGTTCACATCACCTGTACTTGCCTTCATATCCGGAATAGCGGGCACAAGGAAGCCCATGCTCCCCCTTTCCCTTGGGATTTCGGAAGGCTCTGTGTGGAGGAACAGAGCAAGCTGCTCCTCTGCTGGGGCCACCCCTCATTCAGGACTCAGCATTCACTGTGGCTTTGCCGCCCTTGTAAGGAATTTGGATTCCTTTGGAGGTATCCCATTGGCTGCCCTTCTTCCAATACATTGCTCTGTTTAACGTTGTTTGGATCCATCTAACTAACTAACCAGCCAACTAACCAACCCGGGGTCTTTTTGTTTCATGACAGCACAGCCGTAGTCCACCTTTTCGTCTTCCTAAACTAGCCTTTGACTTGTGAGAGGAATATTCTCCCCAACTCTGATGTCTCAGAAAAAAAAAAAAAAGACAGGAAAAATAAAGAAGCATGAAATTCCTGTCTTTAAAAATCTCAAAAGGAAATTGCCTTTATTTTTTGGTAGTTCTGCAGGAAAGTTGGAAATGGAAGCAGAAGAGGAAGTAGTTTCATAAGTGGCAGTGGAGAGAGAAATTCCTCCAAGCATTTTCCAGCCCTAGGAAAGTTTCAAAGTCTATAGAGGAAGAACAGGTGATTAATTAGTGAAATTTTATAAATGTAGATTCTGTTTAGCCATTGTAATTTTCATTTATGGTTATGTTGCTTTGAAGATTTTCATTTCACAAGGCAGGCCCTTTTAAAGATGTTCCAGTTTCATCATCAGGCTCAGAGGACCTACTCAGATATGTGTGTCTAATGGTGCTTCATTTGTACAGTAGTGTCCGACAGTCACTAGACTGTATCCTACTACCTAAGTTCCAATAACTGGAATTTGATTCTTTAGGAGTAGAGGGTAGAATTTGAGAGTTGACTCTGAGCATGACGTAAGTTGAGTTTTCAGAAGTGAATAACAGCTGAGATATCTTAGGGTTGCACCTCTCAAAAAGTGTGGTCTTCAAATTTGTGCCAGTTCCCTAATTAACTCCTACCTACCCACAAGAGAAGGGCAGATACTCCAAGTGTTTAGAAACTTTTATAGCAATTTTCTAGAATAATTTTATTTGCTAAATCTAATAATAAAAAAATTGGTGTCTTATATTTTTAAATTAATTTTATTTTTGTATTTGACAGATAAAAAAATTGTATGTATTCATGGGGCACATAGTGATGTTTTGATACATGTGATGTATAGTGATCAGATCAGGGTAATTAGCATATCCATCATTTGTTGTTTTTTTAAAAATGTGTTTTAGTGTTTTATTTTTATTATATTTTGTTTTTAAAAGTATTGATCTGGGCTGAATTGGGGTGGGCAGAACCTGTGTCTTCATTATAGTCAGTTTGAGTAGCACTGTCTTTGGGACCCCAAAGCTGGACTTCTGTTAAATGTTTTGAAAACTCTTATCTCTGTCTCTCAATTTTGTTTCTTTCTGGAAATACCCTCTTCCCTGCAGACTTCTCATTTCAGCTTCCTAATCCTAAAGCAGAAAAAGGCTTCTGATTGACCCCAACATTGAATTATAGCCCTGTATCTTGCTAGCTGGATGCCTTTGAGGAAGACACTTAGCATTTCTGACATTTTTCTGTTTTCTCTAGAAAACAGAGATAACACTAAGATCTACTTCGGAGAATTGTTTTAAGGATTAAATGAGATAATGTGTACCCAATATTTAGTACACAATGTGTGCTCAAAAATTATAAGCTGTTCTTGCCATTCAGAATCTAGTTGACTTATTTCTGATAAGTCCATAATCCATCTGCTGCCATGTGCAGTCTCACAGTTTGCACACTGCCCAACTCCAAGGGACACTGTTTACATAGATGGTGAGAAAAACAGTTAAGGTGGAGGTGAAGAACAGGACCCAGGTCCTCATTCTCTGCTAATCTGTTTATTAATATAATAACAACCTTTAAATAAAAGGAAAAAATGTTGTGGGATTAGGAAGAAATACTTTAATGGTTTTTAGACTCACTTTATCATTATTAAAAAGATAAAATGTTGAATATGGAAGTAAATGGTTTAAACACTCATTATTTCAAATATTAGATCGATGTCATCATTATGATTATTTAATTAGAAAGAACATTTACCCAATTGAGATGGCTTAATAGATTGCAGAATCTAATTTTTTTAAAAGCATGTTGCAAGTAGAAGGCTCTTATTGGATGACTTGGATGGTTAAATGTTGGGGAATAAGTGAATGGTTCCTTGATCCACACTTCTCTTTCATTGTTCTCTCTTAGATTTCTAGGGTAACCTATTAGAGCTATTCAAGAAGAAAATTCATCCTGACAGAACAGGGTAAAATGATAACATGTCAAAGAAAGTGAGTACTCATTTATCAGATCACAGGGAGTGCCATTTAATCTCCTGTGCATGATCATGGGTAGATCAGAGTGTGGTTCAAATAAAATGGGATAAATAACAAAATGACAGTTTTATAAAGTTAAGCCTGAATCACATTCATTTTGTGTCTTCTGGACATGCACTGGATGTTTTGCAACCAAATTACTGTTTTAGTCCCACTTCAGGGGTAATGATTAGCATATTTATTGGCTAATTATGAGCTACCAAATTATCAACCACTGGTCAGGAACGTGCTACTTGTTGGGTCCATGGTGAATAGCCTACGGCCAAACAGATGGCTCTTGGCTCTGTAATGCCAAAAGGCTTGTTGGAAGGCTCTATCTTTACCCCTGACCTAGAGCAGCTGGAAATGAGGATTTATGGAAGAAAAACAACCTCAGAATGGAAAAATCAATTTGCATGAACAAGATGGACTTCTTGTTTGGGAGGACTGGAGAAAAAGCAAAATCACTGAACACACAGTATCAGGCCATCAGAAACAGAAACTCTCCTAATTCCAAGGTGGAGAATTCTGTTTCAGTATTTGGCAAGAGAAAAATATAGGAATTAAATTCATAGCATCTGAAGTCAGACAATCTTGGGTTTCAATTTCATAACAAACCATTCCCAAGCTTAGTGGCTTAAAACAAGGAGCATTTATGATTGCTCATAAGTCTGTTGGTTGGCAGGCTGGCTGGTTGTTCTGGTCTGAGTGGGGCTTGGCAGGGCTCAGCTGATCTCTGCTGGGTTCCTTTTAGCTTCTGAGGTTAGTTGGCCCCTGAGTCTAGGATGACCTCACCTGGGAGACTCGTCCCCATGTGGTCTCGCATTCTCCCCTCAGCTGGCCTGGGATTGTCATATGGTGATCTCAGGGGTATGAGAAACAGAACAGAGGCAGGCAAGGGCTCTCGAGGCTGAGACTGGAATTGGAACACTGTCACTTATGCTGTGTTAAATTGGGCATGGTAAGTCACAAGGCCAAGAAGATTCAAGCAATGTAGAAATAGACCCTGCCTCTGAACCGAAAGAGCTGCAAGGTTACCTTGCAAAGGGCACATGGCATTTTTTGCAAATGCATATACATTCATCAGGTGTGGGACTGTGGATAACTAATCTTCAAACCACTGTTTGGGTATCAAGTTTTATATTTGGGGTTTCTCTTTAAGAAGACTCTTTGAAATAATATTAAAAGGACTTTGGCCTTGCAATTTAAAACCATGTGAATCTGAAATGAAATTTTAAAAACAAGCTGAAGGAACTGGGTATGGTTAGCCTGGCTTAGCAAAGACCCTGAGGAAGGACACAGCTGAGTTCTCACGTCTGCAGAGAGGCCCTGTAGGAAGGGCATCACCATATGACATCTCTTGGCATCACCATATGACATCAGGAGAGAGTGCTGGGACCATGGGTGAGAACTGCAGGAAGCTGGGGGACGGGCACACTTGTAGCTTTGACATGGGTGGCGCAGAGGCAATTTATGTGATCAAAGCATTTGTACCCCCATAATATTCTGAAATTAAAAAAAAACCGAAAAAAAAAAAAAAAACCTGTGGAAAGGCTAATTTGAACGCCAGCTGGGGAATCCTCCCTTCTGTCTCTGTTTTCCAGACTTATCTAAAATGCAGTTCGCTTGCCTTGGAGAGATTCTGGATGCTCATGCATAGAGGTGTGCAAGCAAAGACTGGGAAGTCCATAAATAATACATTATCTTGAGTTAGAGTTGGAGGCTCCTGAAATTTTGAGATCCTAAAATGCACCAGACACTGCTTATGGATGCTCTTGTCACTGTGCAATAGTTTATTGTTGACAAACTTTGAACATTTTTTCCAGCTTCATTTCAAACCCTTGGTCATATTCAGATCATTCATTTTGACAATTTCCCAACAGTGCTTTATAATTTATGTAGACTATTAGAATTAAAAACTGTATCACTTGTCCTCACTCTTGGTTTGCATCTACTCAAAACAATTCCCACTGATTTTTCCGTTATCATGAAGTACAGACTGTTAACTTCCAGTGCCAGACAACAGCGACACTTAGCTCTTGTTGATCTGCTAGGCATTTGTTTACTGTTGCAATGTATTATTATTTTTATTTGGTCCAGATAGTCCTTGAGGCAGGGAAATTTCCTTATATGAACTTAGCTGATTCACCAAGAAGTGAGTGTGATCAGAGTCTCAACACTGCTGGCCCAGAAGGTAAAATGTAGGATGAGGTTAACCAGACAATATGATAATGTACCAAGTTAATGTATCGTACACCCAGCTTCAGATATATTTGGTGATAGAGCGGCAGGGCACGGATATATAAATATCTACAGGTCAAAGACATCATATTTTAGTACAAAAAGGTTATCTGTTTAAAAAGGTTTTTGTCCATGTCTCTAATTTTAACAGCTGAATTTTGTTTCTGCTTGTTCATTTTCTCAGTGTCCAGGCGTCTTTGGCATCCTTGGCTCTTCTGTTCTTTTTTTTTTTTGGAAAAGGATTGTTCTTATTCGGCCACTGGTTATAACTTCCAAACTGAAAGCAGGTCACCCTACAATTTAAAGGAAACAAACAAAAAGTTAATACGATACAACGCTGGAGGAAAATGCCTCAGTCCTGTAATTGCCATCAGTTGATGGGCCTGGTGGCTGTTTTCTGAAGTGATATTTGGGGGGCTGAGCTAGGCCTGCTGGAATCGTCTCAGGACTCTGATACAGATGTCAGGAAGGTGCCTGGTGGGGAAGAAGGGAAGCTGTGTGGGGGAGGGTAGTCCTTGGGATTTGAAGTTTTCGTACATTTTCCCTTTTAATGAGCAGACATTAACACTCTTCGTCAATCCAGAGAGAGAGAGAAAAGATATCTAAAAAGGTATTTTCAACCCATGGCATTTGCTAAAATACCCAAATTCCTGATATTTATACTCAGAATATTTATTTAACCATGACAAACTGAATTGATTGGAATTATGGATTACTCATAAAGGAACAGGCTGTATTTCAAGTTCAGAATGACTTTTGGACATAAGAGCCAGGTACAACTACCCTAAAGTAGGGTGATGGTTTATTTATTTTTTATTTTGGGGAGTATTACTGTTTTGGGGGGGTAATTTTAAAAGCACAGAAAAGTTCAAAGAATAACAACTGTTTTCTCATCACTCAGAATTGACCATTGTTATGAATTTACTCTATTCCTTCATTTTTTTCTATAAATAAAATATTTTAGATAAACTTGAAGTTCCTTTTGAAACCAGGTTCAATCCCATTTCTTTTCTCACTTTCTCAATGTGTTTTATTCTTTTAGTACTTTTTAAAAAATATTTTCACATACATATGTGTTTCTGTCTGTATACATATATATAAAATCATGTATTTTCAATGCACATAAGTGGCATGACCCTATAAAATTTTATTTTCTGTTGTTTATTAATATTGAGGGATATAGATCTAGTTTATTCATTTTAATTGCATCATAGCATTCCATTATATGACTATACCACATTTTATTTAACTATGTCCCCATGGAGGGACATGTCAGTTGTTTCTAATTTTTCAATGAGCCTTCTTATATAGGGTACATGCGGGTATTTTTCTTCACTAGAATAGATTTTAAGATAGAAATTGTGGTGTCCAAGCATATGTGCATTTAAATTGTTCTCCAAATATCTTTAGTAATTGATAATTACAACACTCGTTTATTAGAGTATCTCTCTTTCCACGTACTTAACAAGCCCCACTCTACATTGTCTTTAACAGGAGGTAGATGAATTAGGAAATCATGAATTTCCTCCCCATGGGTAATGCTCTATGAACGAATGCCTCATTTAGGATCAGTGACCCCTTCCCTTTCCTCTCCCTCCCCTTCCCTACTCTCCTCTCCTCTCCTCTCCTCTACTCTCCTCTCTCCACACTGTCACCCACACCCATGGCTTCAGTTGCCAGGTAGATGCTGATGACAACCAGAATCCAAGAGAAGATGGTATTTTGATGAGAAGGTGGTTAACCTGGGATTGCAAGGGGTGGAGAACAGAGACAGCATCATCTCCCCAGCTGACCAGCACCGTGACTATCACATAGTAAATGGTCAGCAAAAGAGTTTGAAATAAATGAATTTGAGATAGCTAGAGGCAGAATTAGAAAGCATGTTGTAGGATTCCGCACGTTTCTCAACTTGTAAGAAGTAACCATTGAAAGTGGCTATTAGGTCAAAAGATACAAGTTAGAAAGGTCTTTTTTGGGTCTGGCTTGATGTTAAATCTATTTTTCAGATATTTCTTTACCATATTATCTTCAACAAATTTCTTAGTAGAAATTGTCCCAAGTTTTTGTTCTCTGGATAAAATTTATGATGTTTACCCATTTTTGTTATTCTTATTTATGGAGAAAGAAATTTCCAACATAGAAGTATTCTGAAAATAACCAGAATTTAAATTTGAACGGATCTGAACCGTGGGATACTCAAAACACAACAGCCGCTATATCAGAGCTCTCAAATGGATGGGTTCTTTGGCTTTACTCTACCGCACACTTGAAATTTTAAATGTGTAGCTGACCAGAGCTCAGTGGGTTGGTGGTTCCTTCCTTCTCTTAGCTGAGTGAAGTACTCAAGCAGTAATGAAAAGTTTGTAACGGAATTAGATTATGAGAAACTTATTTTTAAGCTCTACAAATAAGAATACTTTTTATTTTGTCATTTTGTTTCTATTATTTCCTTTTCGGGCAACTTTTCTCATCAAACTGGAAACGAAACAATGGATAGGACAGCTGCAACGTGGACCAAGTTGCACAAGCTAACTCAACTGAGAGTTGGATACTAGTCCTCCGTGGACTACTTTGAGGGATATCAAAGGATGCTATTTATTTTCCATAGAAAACAGTGAAGGCAAGGCTGAAGTTTCCCTCCTAGGTGTAGACTGCAGTAGGTATTTGCATGTTTATATGTGTGTTTTGGTTTTACTTTCTTTTTTTTTTTTGAGACAGAGTCTCACTCTGTTGCCCGGGCTAGAGTGCCGTGGCTTCAGCCTATCTCACAGCAACCTCAAACTCCTGGGCTCAAGCGATCCTCCTGCCTCAGCCTCCCAAATAGCTGGGACTATAGGCATGTGCCACCATGCCCGGCTAATTTTTTCTATATATATATTTTTTAGTTGTCCAGATAATTTCATTCTATTTTTAATAGAGACGGGGTCTCGTTCTTGCTCAGGCTGGTCTCGAACTCCTGACCTTGAGCGATCCACCCACCTCAGCCTCCCAGAGTGCTAGGATTACAGGCATGAGCCACCACGCCCGGCCTTGGTTTTACTTTCTTTAATTAATTGGCTTATTTTTGTGTATTTGTTATTTCATTTGTGGCCTAGCTTCCTTCCGCACTTCTTCTAGTTATAGACAAAATTTTGTCAGGAAAAACTAGTCTTTTAAGTCAGTGCAGTTTGACTGGGACTGGTTCTAATCCCACCTCTAGGAGTGGTCATGTGGTGACCTAGGCCTGGCACCTCTTCCTCCTTGTCACGGGGATTGGCTTAGGTTTGGGCACACAAAGTCCAGGACATCTCTTCGAAATGTTTAGTGAGAGGAACTCTCTTTTCTGCTGGTCTTGACCTGTGAGTCCATAAATCTGGGTCTGTTGACAGCCGTCTTCCGCCAGGTGGGGGCTAAAATTACGGCCAACATGGAGGGGAGAGAGAGGAGAGAGAGCCTTGGTCCCAGTGACGTAACTTGACTGGTGGATCATGCCACTCAGTGAGTCCATTCTAATCTTATACTTTTCAGTTACATGATAAAGAAATTCCCATTTAGCTTAAGCAAATTTTAGATGTGTTTTTGTCCTTTGCAACCAAGAGTTTAAATAGATCTGCTACATCTAGCAGAGGATTCTAAAATAAGAAATATGTTCTAACTTCATTCTCTAGAATCTAGAGAATCTAGAATCAAAAAAATCTAGAATCTAGAGTCTAGATTATTACATGATGAGGATCACAACGAGTAGCAAAGGATTAGAAATTAACCTATAAATCCAGTTAGAGCACAGGGCAATACCATGGTTGGGAAACTGAGGCCCAGGCTTATCCTTCTTTAGTATTAATTACAAAATTTAGATAGAAGGTTTGCCCCCATAGTTATCTACCATTTATACAACACTCCTTCACCTGGTAATTAGAAACCCTCCTCTCCTTTGAACTGGGTATATAAGTAATGAAAGAAAGACTATGAATAGGCCTGAATACCTGCTTCTGTTACATAAAATTCCTGAGAATTTAAATATGTGCTAAATAAGAGTCTTATTAATCAATAAGACTCATGGTGATGGAATGACCATAAAAACGTAAGCTATTTAGGGTAAGATATACTGTTGTTAGAATGAGATTTGAAAAGCATTAAACACTGGATCATTTTCTTTACAAAAACATCCCGTCTCCGTCTCTGTCTCCTTGGAACATTAAACACGAATGAGTCCAAGCAAAATATTAAGTCTTTCAATGATTTATGGTTAATAGTAAATTCAGAGAAAAACACACCAATTTGAGGCATTATTGTTATTAAGGGACAGTCAGGGCTTTTATCTTTTGCAATCAGCATGTTAACTCATATTCTGTCTTTTGCATATTCATAGTCATGGTCATTTTACAGGCAATATTCATAACTAGATTTTTTTTTTATTTCTTCACCATGGTGTCTTCGGGTTGGAAAGATTCCATAATTTAATATTCTCTCCAGCAGACAAGTTTTAAGACTTTATTTTCCTTTTAGAGAAAAGATATAAAACGATGCACATGCAAAGGAGAAACAAGCCCAGGACGCTGTGCTATTGTGAGCTGGCCCCCAGAGGAGTTTTCTTTTACAAATTCCCCTGTGTGCACCATTTAACACACACATTTGTATTCCACAGCTATTTTGTCATAGCTTCCTTTGTCCATCCATTCTCTCATCAGATTGAAACCGTTTCTTATATTTTTCCGTTCTGTTCTAGCAAAAATGCACTATTTGTTCCAAGTCAACAAAACCTTATTTATAAGCTACGATAGGACTGAAAACACCTAAAACCGAAAAAACGGTATTTTTGGGGGACAAATTGAACTATTTGAAGAAGACAGAAAGCTTATCAGATCCCCGTTCCAGACACGTGAGTTGAAATCATCCTGTAGTTCACTGGGATTCTTCCACTGTGCTTGGGGCAATTGCTATGGTGGGAAACAGCAGCCCCAAGCAATCTTTCCTTTTTCCAAACATCTAGAGCAAAGTAGAAAGTTTCAAAATTATCTGGATGGACACTCCCAAGACAGTCCCCGATAAGTAGCACAAGGAAGAGAGAACAGTGACCTGTGTCAGGTACAATTTACTTGCCACGGGGTGACCCATCTAGTTCAAATAATTCTTAATTCTCAACGAGGTTATTAGTGTTTATGTGATAAGAATACACCCTAAGTTTTGGAGTGGTTCAAGGAATTAACAATCATGATGTTTTAACAGCAAGATATACATGGAATAAACTCAGAGGAGCTGAAAACTTTCTAATTTTCTCCTCAGAGAAGTGATTCCCAATTTGCTGAACAAAAGAATTTCTTGCTTCATGTTCTCATACCACAGTCTACCTTTTATTAAAAGCCCTTTAAACTTAAGATTTTATTTTACTTTATTTTTGAAATGAGGTCTCACTATGTTGCTCAAGCTGGTCTTGAACTCCTGGCCTCAAGTGATCTTTCCACCTCAGCTTCCTGAGTAGCTGGGACTACAGGTGCCTGCCACCATGAAGGTTGAAATGTTAAATGCATTTGTATAAACCCTCAAGGGAAGAAACCATATACTTATTTTCTCAGCATTGAATTCCTACAACCTAATGCTGGGCTTGATACAAAATGGACACACAAATATTTGTGAGTGAGTAAAAAGTTTATATAAAAGAATATCCACTGAATATTATTTATTGCAATGGTTGGGAAGGGAACCTGTTTAAACAGTAGGGGACTTTTTAAAAAAATGCATTATGATATATCTATCCATAATGATGGGATGCCATAAAAGTCCCAAAATTAATGTTTTCAAAGAATTTTTAAGAGTGTTGGCAAATGAATAAGGTACTTAGTGAAGAAAGGCAGAACGAAAGCTTGAATAACTTTGAATAATTATTCTAAGAAATTTGCACAATTATTTTTCTTTTATCTCTTTCCTTTTCTGTTCTTCCAAGTAATTGCTATAGATTAATTGTGTTACCATCCGCACTCCTCACATAGGAAGCCAATCCCATGAACGTGTAAAAGTTGGGCTTAAAAAACTTTGTGAAATCTTCTTCCTTCTATACCAGGGTTGGCCCTGAGCATTATTTAACTCTCCATGTGTCATGTATATCATATAGACAAGTAAATGATTCCCCTAGGATTCTTCTAGGCACTTAATTTCCATATAAGACATCTCAGAATTCCAACTTGTGAAAAATGGGTTCTGTTCTAGGGGGACACTACAGAATAAACTGGGAACCCTCTAAGGAGAAAAAAAATAACCCAATACATATGCTTTACTGATCAGCAAGTTCTACATACCTATAGACTACATAACTGGAACTAAACATAGCAATAGCTAATATAGTTGTATAGTAGGCTGGTATTTCTCAAATCATGTTCCAGACAACACAAATTCTTAGAGAACCTTATCAGATGGTCCAAGGATGAAAGATGTGCTGCTCAACCAAACTTGAAAAATTCCATATACTAATGCTCTCTCCTTGAAATTCACAAATTATATTTGCATATTAAAGGTTCAGAGAAATCTCTCAGCCAATAAAAAATCGATTAACATCATTTATAATTTTAAATAAGTAAACTTATTTGTACCAGATCATATTGTTTTCTAGGTGTATCTATTAAATTAATATATAGCCACTCCCAAATATTTTCTATCAATACCAAGTTAACAATAACATTGTTACACCTTTATTATTTTGAAGAATAAAGCTCCAGGACCTTCCTGAAGCTTCCATATTTTCAAATATCAGTATAATATATTGTTTTGTTCATAAAATCTAGTACAACATAATTTTGCAAGTATTATAGCATACATATTGAGTGAAGATGACCAAAGCACTGTTGAGCTAGAACTGATGTATATTAGTTGGGCTTGCTCATTTTCTAAGGAGCCCGTCTCCCTCATGCAGTAGTACAGAGAATACACAATTCTAATTAACGAATAAGCAAAATGATAAATTACTCTCTATGGTGGATATATGGTAGGTACTTTGAGTCACTATTGAAAGGATGGTTTAATATTGTGAACTCAATATACAAAATGGCTTTAGGAAATATATTGCTTAATTTTTCTAAATTGTCTTTATCACTGAAAACCATCTTGTGTACTGGTATCACACTCATGTTAACACTGCATATTTTAATAAGTATTGGGAAAAAAATACAACCAGCACACCAAACCTGTGACTTTCCAGATGCTACTGCTTAGAATGAGGTTAAAGTGGTCTAAGATTTAAGCAAATGAGTTGATTTAAAGAGAAATATTATAAATATTAATAATATGTGATACATGACAACAATCTCTAAGGGGTTGTGTGAATAATTGAGGTTGGGGAAACTGTAGATTTACTGTTTCTTGAGATTATTATTATCAGACTCCCACACCAAATGCGGTTGTTATACTAGTGGTTCCCAAACCTGACTGTACCTTGGAATCACTGAGGAAGCATTTACAAATACCAATGCAGTCTCCACCCTAGACGGATTAAATTTGAATCTCTGGATGTGGAATCTGGATATTAATAATTCTTTAGAGCTCCCTGGTGACTTCAATATGCAGCCAGGGTTGAGAAACACTGAGCTCAAGTATCATCTTAGTTCAGCTATTATGTCTGACTTCTTTCCTTCTTCTAGCTGCCTCCAGACCTTTCTCTGATCTGACTTGTCTACATTCACATTCCATGCCAATCCACTTAGTCTACACTGGTCAAACCATTTCCTCGAGCCAAAACTGAAATATTAAGGGCAGAGAGTTCTTGATGTTTGTATTGAGATGGTTTGAGTTTGAGCATTTATGTTCGTTTCCTGATTTTATAATTAAAATTTTACCATTCTAGCTATTTTTGGACTACATAACACTGTGAAAATCCCATGCAAAAGTTCGTAATATAACTTTTCTATAGTGCAAATGGACTCTGCAACAAAATTTTATAAAATGTTTGAGAATGCTTTCTACAGTTGTTCTCTCTAGAAGTTTTCTATAACTGCAGTCATCAATTTGTTTGTACATCTCCCTAATTTTTAGGATACAAAGAAAGCTATTCTGGCATGAGTTAGAGGGTGATTACCCCATTACTTAAAATTCAAATTCTTCTCCCTTCTCTCTCCTCCATATACCCTACTTCCGCCCTAGACTATGCTCCGATCTTCACTCTCAAATGTCTGTCAACTAGAACAGATAAGGTTAAAGATTGTCTACTTGTGTGAAAATTTATTTTTGTTTTAGTTTTTATTCTATAAATAATTACCAAGTACCTATTTCATGCACGCACATGTTGGGGTTACACCTGCCAAAATAGATTTTTGTCTAATATATACAGACTGGGTGTCCAAATACTTTTAGTTCACGATTTGGGGACTGAAGTAAAGAATATCAACCCTTCAAAATACAGAAAGCCAAAGAGGTGGAAAGTTATTTCCCTGCTTCAATATTAACCTGTTTATTCTTTTACTCTTGCAACTCGTTTGTTCTTTTCTGAATGTATGCAAATGTAAGAAGTGATCTGGGTCTTCTCTTTCAGTTTATACAAAATTTTAGCCAGCATTTTAGCTGCAGTTCCTTCCCTGTGAATCTTTCTCTGTCTACCTTCTAGTTTCCCCTCCTACTCATTCCTCTTGCGAACCCTCAAGTTAACAGTAGATTCTTTGTTTTCATAAAGGATCCAATATGAGGTTTTGTGAACTTCTGAATTTGAGGGCATCTCTATAGCAGGTGTTGACAAACCCTCTCTGTAAATGGCCAAATAGTAAATGTTTTCAGTTTCGTGGACCATACAGTGTCTGTTGTAACTACTCACCTCCGCTGCTGCAGTTTGAAAGCAGCCACAGACAATATGTAAAGGGATGGGCATGGCTGTGTTCCAGTAGAACTTTATTTACAGGTGGTGGGCCAAATTCAGTTTGCTAACCCTTGCTCTACAGCATATAATTTTTTCCACAAAGCTGAGTAAAGTAAAACTAAGAAAACCTTAGTGTCTTCCTCACGCCCTTACGACTCTGTAAATACAAGACTAAAGTCACTTATAAAACCATTACAGTTAATTCTGCCCTTAAAATGAACTTTGTACAATTGTACATTATGTCAGTATTATTTTAATACTGGCCATGAACGCAGATGAATCTGCAATATCTTATCCCTTCACCACAATTACTGTGCATAGAAAGACAAGCAGGCAATGACAAAGCCGTGCTGAGATGCAAAGGCCGCTGAAAGTGTTAAATTAGTGCATGCTAGCACTCCTGTGTATCAGGCCATTTAGCACTACGTTCTTTTTATAGACACCACCTTAAATCCTTCACTGTCTTGTTCTGTGTGTGCTCATGTGTCTACCTAACCCTATTACCGACTCCTCTTTGTCCACATCTGCCACAACATTTAGCAGAAGGCCAAACCCACAGTCAATAAACGAACATATTTTGACAATACAACCACAGGGTTTAGATATTGTCCTAGTTTCGGTATTGCTCCTGATTCTAAACACATCCATACATGAATACATTTCCATTACATGAGCGAGTCCTACAGGCCAGTCCTATATGAATTAAACTCAAGGGACGAGATCATCATGTAGCTTGGGTCCTCTCATTGACATAAAGCGGGTGGGCATTGGTAATCTCACCTTGACTTTTTTCTAGTCTTTGCAAAGCTCTCACCCTTTAGCACAGAGAAGCAGAGGGATGCATTTATTTGTCTATTTATTTTATTTAAATTAACAAATAAAAATTATATATATTTATTATATACAACTGTTTTTGAAATATGTATGCACTGTGGAATGGCTAACTCAAGCTAATTAACATGTGGATTACCTCACATGCTCTCACCATTTTTTTGTGGTGACAAAACTTAAAATCTCTCTTAGCAAATTTCAAGTATACAATACATTGCTATCAACTATAGTCACCATGTTGCACAGTAGATCTTTGGAACTTATTCCTCCTAACTGAAATTTTGTATCCTTAGACTAATATCTCCCTAACCGTCCCCACCCCACAGAGACCCTGGCAACCACCATTCTACTTTCTGCTTCTTGGAGTTCAGCTCTCTTAGGTCCCACATGAGTTAGATCATGAGGTTTGGCCTGTGTGTGCCTGGCTTGTTTCACTTAACGTAATGTCCTCCAGGTTCATCCATGTTGTCACAAATGGCAGGATTTCCTTCTTTTTTAAGGCTGAATAGCATTCTATTGTGTGCATACAAGGTCTGTCTGGAAAGTATCCAGCCATGTGCTATGAAAAATAGAGGCATTTATTGAAGAAGATGCAAGATACAAGACACATTGTACATGGGACAATGACCCCTCAGTCTCCTTCAAAGTAGGCACCTTGGGACCTCACACAGTTCTCCCAGCGTCTCTTAACCTAACCCGTACCTGTTCACCATTCCCAGGTGTTCTGCTTGTTGCAGGCCTTCCGGAACGTGGCTCACTCTCAACAGATTCTCGACCATCTTTGAAGCGTTTGTGCCACACGTTTATTTGTGCGGCACTCGTTGCATCACCCCGAAAGCCTTCTGAACCATCTGGATAGTTTCCGTGGAGGATTGTTCAAGCTTAATGCAAAATTTGATGCAGATTCATTCTCTACTTGCTCAGTCATCTTGAATGCGAAGGCCTCACAGTGCACATACTCACTCAATGGTGTCTAGCGCCCCACTGCCTAGTACAGTGACGTTGTCATTGTTCACACATGTGCATCCCAGTCCACGCGCCTTGGCTGCCAGGTTACATCGATGTCATGCAAACTGTTCTCGTTATAGTAATGTTAATAATGGCTATATGCTTTCTGGACAGACCTCTTATGCCACATTTTATTTATCCATTTATCTACTGATAAACATTGCCCTGATCCCCAAATAGTATCACCAACCTCGGGACAATTGGGAAGTCCTAATTATTCACTTATTTATTTGTATCCGTGGGAATCCTTACTAACTTACTGGCTTTGCTATACATACACTGTGCTTGTTGCCAAGTGTTGACACCACAGGGAACAAAGCATGGTCTCTGCCTTGGAGAAGCTCTAGGTCGGTGAGAAGGATGGACATGCCAACAGGGAGTGGTAGCTCAGTTCTTCTGTGGGAAAAACACAAGGTTTCAGGAGAGAGAGAGAGAGAGGAGAAGGGGCCCCTAACTATGATAGTGGTGTCTGGGACAGCTGTTTGGAGGAAGTCACATCAAAGCCGAAACCGAAGAATGGATGAGTAGGGTTAGCCAGATGAAGGGCAAGGTGTTCCAAGAAGAGAAAATTGCCTCACAAAGGCCCAGGGCACTGTCACATGACCCCGATAGCTATAGAAAAATATTGTCAATAATTGTGTCTGCCCCAGGATATCTGACTTTTATTTGGCATATCCTGAACGGGGAGCAGCCCGAGCATGTGAGGGTTCTGGGTCACTGTGTTGATTGATGTAACAAATGCCAGTAGACATTTGGAAAATTGGAGTAAACACATTAGGAGTAATCTTCCCAATGAAGTTAAAAGTGGGAGTTGATTGTGAAGGGAATTTGTGGTGTCTCTGTCCTTTGATGCCTGTTAGGACATGACAGATTGTCATGGACCTTGGAGTGTTTGTAACCACATAATTCTCACTTTATCAACAATGAGTGACCTCATTGGATCATAGAAATAAGGTGACTGCCAAAAGGCAGTCTACTCTCGCCTTACACTTCACCTCCAGACACACGAGTATTTCCTGATTAACCCAACATCTTTTCCAGCCCACACGCCCACCCTGCTCTGACAGTCCCCTCTGTGCACATCTGTTACAGTGAAACCTGCTGGAGCAGAGCTGCCTGTTACAAAGGGCTCTTGCTAGCGCCTTTCTGAATTTTCACATTGAAACGCCTGTCCTTTTCGTTTTTTTTTTTTTTTTTGAGACAGAGTCTCACTGCGTTGCCCGGGCTAGAGTGCCGTGGCGTTAGCCTAGCTCACAGCAACCTCAAACTCCTGGGCTCAAGTGATCCTCCTGCCTCAGCCTCCCGAGTAGCTGGGACTACAGGCATGCGCCACCGTGCCCGGTTAATTTTTTCTATATATTTTTAGTTGTCCAATTAATTTCTTTCTATTTTTAATAGAGACGGGGTCTCACTCTTGCTCAGGCTGGTGTCGAACTCCTGAGCTCAAACAATCCGCCCGCCTCGGCCTCCCAGAGAGCTAGGATTACAGGCGTGAGCCACCGCACCCGGCCCTTTTCGTTTTGGTAGCATGTTTGAGGCTGAGTACACACATAATATACACACCCACATGCACATATTCATATTAATATCATATGTTTGAATTACAAAGTATGTTGCTCAGATAAGTATAAAGGAAATGGCAGTTTAGGTGGTATACAGATATTGTGATAAATATAAATGACATTTGGGAAATATAATTTTAGCAAATAAAGTATGCATTTTTGGAGTCTGATCATGCTTTGAATCTCAGTTTTACTGCATGACGTCTTGGGAAAGTTACTCAGTCTTACTGAACTCTAGTTTTTAAATCTGTGAAATGGGTTAATGAAACTACAGCACCAATTTTTGGTTTGGGGGGCACTAATTTAGACACTTAGTAGAAAACACTGAGCAGAGAGCCTAGCATGTGGTACAATGTGTGAATTTCATTCCCACTCTTGCTGCCTCCCATCTACTTTTTTTTTTTTTTATTTCAGGGTATTGTGAGGGTACAAACATTATGGTTACACTTTATGTCTTTGCCTCACCCAAGTGAGGGTTAAAGACATGCCCTTCCCCTACAGTGCCCCCCGTGTCCTTTAGTTGCGGGTTTACCCCCCACCACCGGTGAAGTTCTCCTTCAGACGGATCCGAATTTACTCTTCCCCACATACCCACCGTCACTCAGCACACTCACTGCTTTTTGCTTGAATTTACATAGGGCCCTTTTTTAAAAAAAAATTCAGGTTCCCAGCTCTTCATTTCATTTTTAACATTATTGAGCAAAAGGTAAATTCTTTTTTTGGACTATTTCTGGTGTGCAGTCAGCATTCTGATGAAGGAGACCACCATCCTATGTTTCTGATTTCCAATTACCACATTTACAGCAACAGTGTTAAGATACTTTTATTGCCGGTTTGATGCAAAATCAAAGCGTGCAGGGTAAAACTTGCTGGCAGTGGAGTGTGTCTCATACCTCATATATCCCAGAAGTTATGAGGTTTTAGTTCCTAGAAGAGGCAAAATTTCCTGCTTCTAAGACTGGCTTAAAAAAAAAATTCTAAACTTCAGGCTTTATTTGGATTTTACCTTTTTTGTTTGTTTGTTTTTAATTAATGTCTTCTCTCCATTCCGGGATCCAACACAGGGTACCACATGACACTTAGTTGCTGTGTTTTCCTTTGTTCCCTCAGTTCTGAGACAGTTTCTCAGACTTTATTTTTCATGATCTTGAGGTCTTGAGGAGCACTGACCAGTTCTGCAGATCACCTGGGCCTGTCTGATGTTTTGCTTATGATTAGACGGGAGTTAGAGATTTTCGGGAAGAAAGCCACAGCAGTGAAGTGCCCTTCTCATCACATCACATCAGATGGCACATTATATCCATGTGACATCTCTGGTGATGCTGACCTTCATCACTTGGTAAAGGTCATGCCTGCTAGGTTTCTCCCTGCCCATTACTGCTTATGCCTGTCCATACTCTGTTCTTTGGAAACAAGTCATTAAATGTGGCCCACTCTCAAGTGGGGAGGGGTGGCAGATTAATCTCTGGAGGTTTCCTGGAGGTAAAAGTATCTACAGATATTAAATAAAATTATTTTGTAAGAAAGATTTGTCTCTACAAGGCTATTTATAAAAATCAAATTTTGAGGGGTATTTTCTTCTATAAACCTAAATCAAGAGTGGTCTTGATATTCCTTTTGATTCTTGTGATTTGAAGTATTTATATAACAAAGTGCTGTTGAGATGTATTCCCGATTTTCATCTATAAAACAGAAAGGCTGGTCTCAAATACTAATCTTTCTATTGTCTTTTGCAAATAAAAAAGAAAAAAATTCCTTTATTGCAATAGTGGAAGGTACACAATCCTGTAGGGATTTAGCAAAAAGAACAAAAGATGAATTGCTGGCAAGTTTAGAAAGCATTTCTGCCAATATTCACGGAACATTTTCCTAACACAAATTTCACTTATTTACAGTAGAGTGATTTCTTCAATGCTGTTTTGCAGATACGCTATGGCAGGTTACATCTCTTCAAGAGGGTGGGCAGGTATTCCAGAGACGATATCTACATTGGCTAAACACTTCCACTTTCTAACTGGCTTTTGAACATTTAAAACATTTGAAAACATTAGTCAGTCAGATAAGACAAAACAAAACAGAAATAAAAACCCCAAAAATGTTGCTGAATACTGACAGGGTGATAGGCCTGGGAATACACTGAAAAGTTACCTGCTCTCATGAAAGATGCCAGAAGTTCATTGCTCTGAAAATATTCCTTTGGAAACTGCAAGTTAAAAAGATGTATGACTTTTCAGTGCAGTTCCTGGCTTTTTCCTCTTCGCTTAGAGAAATCACAATGGCAAAAGCTCTGTGGCTGAATTTAATTTGATGCTTCATTTTAACAAGTCGGAGGACCAGACGTTGCTCTGGGAGCTTCTGTGGGAACTGCGCCTTAAAGATAGTGAGCTCACTCTTGCCCGAGAATTATGTGTGAATGTGGCCTCAAGGCCCGATGCACACTTGGTGCATGGGAGGAGAACGGCAATTAGTTGAGGATATTAGCCTGCACATAGAAAGGGAGAAGAATCTAATACATTTCCTTATTCTAAAAGCATAGAAAAGCATATTTAAAAAAAAAAAATCAAAAAAATCCCAAACTCATAGAACACAAACAGCACAAAATAAAATATTTGTTTAAAAATAATAAATAATACTTTACCAAAATTAAAATTTTTACTGTTCGAAAGATACCAAGAAGAAAATAAAAGGCAAGCCTTGGACTGGGAGAAAACATTTGCAAATCATATACCCAGCAAATGACTTATATCTAGAGAAAAATTATACTAAATGACGTATATATGGAACAATTACGGTACGATAATAGATAACTCAAAAAATCGGGCAAAAGGTTTCCACAGACACTTGGCCAAAAAATATGTATGAATGATCGATGAACAAAAGGAAAGTTGCTTCTCATTAACTGTCATCCGGGAAATGCAAACTAAAACTGCAATGAGATGCCACCACAAGTATATTAGACAGGAAACAAACAAAAACCACTGTCACACGTTGGAGCAAATGCAGAGCTACTGGATTGTCGTACACTGCTAGTGAGAATGTACAATGGTACATTCACTTTGGGAAGCTGCTTGGCAGTATTTTTTAAAGAAATTAAACATATGTTTACCACGAGACCCAGTAATCCCATTCCTAAGTCTTTACCCAAGAAAAGTGAAAATATGCATTCACACAGAACATGTATGTGAATGTTCATCATAGCTGTACTTATAATAGCCAACAACTGGAATCAAACCCAAATGTCCATCAACAGGCAAATGGAAGAGAGTTACAGTGTATCCATGCAGTTGGCACCACTCAGCAACCAAAAGGAATGTACTATAGATACGTGCAACAGCATGACTGAATCTCAAAATAATTATCCTGAATGAAAGAAACCCAGTCCAAAAAGAATGGATATTGTATGATTCCATTTATATGAAATTCTAGAACCTAAAAAGGAATCCATAGAGATAGAAGGCAGGTCAGTGGTTTCTGGGGTGGAGGAAGAGAAAGATGGTAATGGAATATGAAGAAATTTTGAGGAGTGATGAAAACATTTGTTATTTTGGTTATAGTGATGGCTTTGTGGATGTATATGTATGTCAACACTGATCATATTTTACAACGTAAATATACACAATTTATTTACTTCAATTATATCTTGAGAAAATTGTGAAAAATAACTTAAAATGGTATGATATTTTCCTCAAATAACATGATTATTTGTGATATAATTATAACTCAGTGGATATTACTGAAATGTAAAATCTTTAGGGAGAAATGATATCCTAAATAACATTGAGATGCAAAGTGATGATAATATAGAAACCCAATCTTATCAAAATAATAATTATTCATCTCATAAATTAACCTAGATGATTGTACAGTCATTGTGGCTGTCATAGATCTCATGGTTTAAAATATTCTAAAATTGGCTCACGCCTGTAATCCTAGCACTCTGGGAGACCGAGGAGGGTGGATTGTTTGAGCTCAGGAGTTCGAAACCAGCCTGAGCAAGAGCGAGACCCCGTCTCTACTAAAAATAGAAAGAAATTAATTGGACAACTAAAAATATACAGAAAAAATTAGCCAGGCATGGTGGCGCGTGCCTGTAGTCCCAGCTACTTGGGAGGCTGAGGCAGGAGGATTGCTTTAGCCCAGGAGTTTGAGGTTGCTGTGAGCTAGGCTAACGCCACGGCACTCTAGCCCGGGCAAAAGAGTGAGACTCTGTCTCAGAAAAAATATTCTAAAATTATGGTTGATTCTTGGCATCTGTAGCGTCGGCATTCACAATTTCAACAGCTTCCGAGACACCGCGAAGGCCCAGGGTGGGCAGTAGTCAGTATCTTGCTGAGGCAGAGGCTTGAGTAGCGCAAACCGCTGGCCAGGCAGGAGGAGCAAGTCATGTGACTCGTGAATATCACCAGCTCCCATGGCCCACATGTTCACTGTGTGTGCAGCTGCACTAATGAAGTGTCTGTGTATTTGTGTGTGTGTGTGTGCGCACACGTCTGCCTGTCTATGACAGGTAGCTCGTCAAAGAGGAAAAGGTGATTAACTTGCGGTGTGAGGGCACACCCAGGAAACATGCCGCTCTTTCAACAGAAGTGTGCGTTAGTCATTCATTGCTTCAAGAAATAGTCACTGAGTTTAGACTAAGTACCTGGCAGTAAGGATATATACCAAGCTTTTCCCTCCTGGGCTCAGAGCCCAGCAGGGGAGACAAACACTGATGAAATAATCACCAAAGCCAGCAGGTGTAGACATCATCAATGCCAGGGAGGGCCATCGCAGGCGCTGTGGGAATGTCTGAGGTCGGGACCTGTTCGGTGTGGGAGAGGAGGTCGAGGCAGGCTTGCCTGCGTGAGGGAAGGCTGAACTAAGGTTAATAAAGTGAGCCAGAACCTGAAGGAAGGAACAGGAGGGGGAATAGTTCGTGCTGTTGGGGAACAGCATTACAGGCAGAGGGAACAGCATGTGCTAAGCTAAGGGTGTTTGGAAAAATAGAAACAGCCGATATCTTTACTATAATCTCTAATTTGTGGATAGTTCAGAAACTTTCACACATAAATGCACAGTCTGGTGTTTTATATGGAAGAAAAGATGGATCGTCTTAGCTCCAGAGTCCCATCTATTATCTTTTAACTTTCATAGACTGAATTGCCATGGGTTTTTGTGTTCTGGGTTTTGGGCACTTAGCTTGCAGGCACATGCGGTTTGCAACATGCATGTATAAAATTGTTCTTGATTTTTCACTGTGACTAGTTTTATAAGGGAACTTTATAAGGTTGATTTAGATTCCCTGGAGAGAATGTCAAATCACTGTGTACAAAGATAATAAATAATTAAACTGTTCACGAATTCAATCACCAATTATGTGTGTAGAAGTCACTGCTGAGTGACCGCTAGTTCCCCGGCAAAAGACACAAATAAAATGATCCAACACAGTAGATAAAGGAGCCTATCACTGAAAAAAGAACTTTAGAGATTCTTTAACTCCCAATTCTTCATTATAAAACAAATGCCAAATATTCTTGATTCTAATAAATCATTAATTGTAAAAGACATGTTCAATTTAAAGAGCTGTTCATTTCAAAGGAGAAAAAAGAAAACCACCACCACATTAACTACAGCTCACTGGTTGTCACGTGTAATTTAATTTTGGAAATGCTGTTAAATGTAAACATTGAAAAAACAGTTAAAAAAAGAAAATAACCACTCCAAGAATAAAACCATTTCGAGAGGCTGACTACGTGCTAAGTGTTTACTTAGCTCTTTCATTTCATCCTTAGGAAAACCCTAGGCGGCTAAGTCTTATTCCTGTCTTTGCTGTACAAATGAGCAGGCCAAGGTTTGGTGCAGCTGAGCAGCTGAGTCAAGGCTAAAAAAAGCTTATATAAATTAAATTTCCTTTCCCAGGTCACACAGGAAGTCAGCAGGAGAGAGGAGAATCAATGTAGATTCCCCTTGTCTCAATGCAGAACTTTGCGACACGGTTAGCTCCTATCAAGTCCCTCCAAAGGCAAGCAGTCTCCCGAAGAGATGGACCTAAAGAGAAAGAAGGAAATTGTGAGAGAACCATCCCTTGTCCCCCAACAAACCTTGGTTCAAACTGAAGGTCCCAGGGTTCTGTTTTTGGTCTGCCAAATTGATTGTCTTTGTGATATGTTAATCAGGACTGTTAATCTCTTTAAAGCCTTCTTGCAAATCTTCTTTATCAGCTAACAAGAACCCTCAAATGGGAATATGGAGTAAATGAAGATGGTTGATTTCTACAGTTTCAGTATTTTAAAACACTGATAGTTTTATGCAATTTAAGCGGAGGGAAAAATAGAAGCAGCTACTTGGTTGAAACAAAAATATGGTAGACTCGTGTAGGCGGAGAGAGAGAGAATGTAAAAAAATAAGATGAAAAAGAAATGTTTTTGTTTTGTTTGTTTGATTTGGTTTTAAATACAGCCTCTAATAGAAGCCTTGGCTTAAGGCTGGAAAAAAATGGTTGCACACTCATTTAGAATATGCAAAAGATAACATTCAAATAACGATTGCATTTAAACACATTCGTATTATACAAAATGGCCATCATGAGCCCTGCTTTGCCTATGGTTAAGTTCAAATGAAAGAGGAGAGGGAAAAACACTTTTTTCAACTATAAAGAGTCATTTAGACATAAGGGATTATTATCATAATGCTTATCAATTTCTACCCCAGCCACCAGAACAAGTTTGGCATGCATGTTAATGAAGTGTCATGTATCATGAGTTTATGTATTTTTACAGCACAGAAAATGGCCCATGGCATGACTTCTTGTTGATCATTTAACTCTTGCTTCATGTCTGTAAATCTTCTCATTAGAGACTTTCTTAGCTCTAGACACTGCCTCCCGGGTCCCTAATTGTGATTCTGGTTGTCAGAAAATAATCTAGCAAATGTGTGGATGTTTTATTGTCATTTGCCCTTTTTGGTACACAGAGTCAACACAGGAGACCACCAGATAACGTCCCAGAGCCAGGTCATGGAACCCCTGTTATACTGTGAGCACCAGGCTTATTTATATACGTAGCTTGGGACGTACTAGATACTCAGTAGATATTGGTGCAATGAATGAACAAATACATATCCGGAGGAGCTTACATAATTTAAACCCTTCAGAGGCAACATTTGAGAAGAGACAGCTTGACTCTTGATTAAGGATATGGCTTAATGTGTTCAAATTCTGGCACAGAGAGCTAAGCTCAAATTCCAGCACTCTCACTGATATGCCCTGGGAAGGGTGTGGTATGTCTTCTCTCATATTTAAAAGCTTTGACTTAGTCATATTCCTTAGCTGATGGCACGTTATTAATGTAATTCCTTTTAAAGCTCCTCTTTTGTTTTTCATTTATGAGTCATTCATCATTTTGTCCTCATAGGTCCCGTCTACTCTCCTGCTCAGCCCATAGGCAGCCATTCAAATGTATTCAGTTGGAATCTTTTTGTTTGCATGCGTTCTTGCAAAACCAGTACTATTGAGCATGTACGAATTTTTACTTGATGCAAATAGGTCGTGATGTGTGTGTGTGTGATCATAATATAGGTGAATAAATATGGTTCTTTTTCTCTGAAAGATCCTTTGTTCCTTCAGCATTGGAGAGTTAACATCCATCTGTGTTGCTTTCCTGCCCTCACATCTGGCCTTTCAGCTCTCCCAGTGATGGACACACAGATGGATTCTCAATCTCCTGTAGTGAAAATTATTATACGTGTTCCTATGTGAGCATTTCTTTGGATTATACACCCAGGAGCCAAATTGTTGGTACATTTGTGCATAGTTCTTTTGGCTAAGTGCTGGTAGAATGTGCTTCAGAATCTCTAACTCTTTGAGTTTTTATGAATGAAAAGGGAATAATAGCATCTACTATGGTTTCAGTGAGTCCCCCAGAATTCATGTGTTGGAAACTTACTCCCCAGTGTGATAGTATTGGCAGATGGGGCCCAAAGGGAGGTACTTAGATTGCGAGGGCAGAGCCCTTGTGAATAGATCAATGCCATTATCAAAAAGGTGTAGGCAAGGGGCTTCGTTCTCTTTGCTCCTGCCCTTCCACCCTCTGCTACGTGATGATGCAGCAGAAATGCCCTCACCAGATGCCAGCACCTTGATCTTGGACTTCCCAGCTTCTAGAACCATGAGTCGATGAATTTATGTTTCTTATAAATTATCCAGTCTCAGGTGTTCTGTTACAGCAGCACAAAACAGACTAAGACAGCATCTAATACATAAATCTATGGTGTGGTTTAGGTGAGAAGCAGCCTGTGAATCGTTAAGCACAAGGCACGTAACCTGTAAGCTGTGTATTGGCATAACACACGTTGCCTCTCACCTTGTGCTTCTTGCATCCAGGTAACAGCCTACAGACGATGGTGCCCTGTGGCCACTCTCAGCCTGGCAGAGTTTCCAGTAATCTGGGTGATCTAGGGCAGTGGCTCTCTAAAGTCCCTGAGCATCAAGATCTGCTGGGGCAGGAGGGGAGATGGCACTTGTCACAAGAGACTGTGGGACCCTACCACAGTCTCCGAATCTGTAAGTCTGCCACGGAGCCTAAAAATGTGCATTTCCAACTTGTTCCCAGGTGCTCCTGGGGCTGCTGGTTCCAGGTCCGCGGTGTGAGAGCCGTTGCTCTAGGCTGGGATCGGCAAGGAGAGGCGAGCTTGAGGCACCGGGGTGACTTGGTGGGAGAAGCAGCACCTCTTTGCAGTATCAGCAAGTAAGCGTTAAAAGCTAGAGAACGTTTTTAGAATTAGATATTTAGCACTTCCAGAAACCGCATCTAACTAAGCGTAATTCAGGAAAAATCAAGGTTTGCTTTCTCCTTTGCTTGCTTTTCTCCAGCTTCCCTTCCCCCTCCTTCTCTCTCTCTGTCTTCCTTCTTCCCATTTGCTTTTTTATTTATCATATTTTAAGGCATCATATCCTTTCTTTGTGTGAAGAATTTAAGGTATTACTTTGATCCTCTCCACAGTCTGTGACTTAATTTGATCCTGGAGTGTGATTTTTAACAGAAGCCCTGAGAAATCAAACCTGCATTGTTTTCTTGTTTTTTTTCCTACTCCTGAAAACCCATGTGTTCTTATCTGTCTTATCCATCACAAAAATGAATGAAAGGCACCAAATCACAGACATAGTCAGGCAACTTTTAATCTCTGTACCTCAGTTTATTGATTGGTGAAATGGAGATAACAGTACCCACCTCTGAGGGTTATTGTGAGAAATAATTTAGGGAATGCATGTGAAGAACTGTAAGAGTGTCTGACACGTAAAGGTCAATAAACGTTAGCTATCATTACATTGTTTATTAGTCAATACAATATGAGAGCCAAGTTGGAGATGCTCCAGGGTAGGGCTGGGGTGGTGGGATGCGAAGGAGCTTAGTGGCCTCAAAGGGGAAGGTGGACAGAAACCCTAAAATAATAGTTGCTTGAACCAAGTAGCAGCTTATTTCTCTCTCGAGTGCTTGCACCCAGAGATGGAATCCAGGCTCCTTCTGTGCAGCTTCTTCATGCATGGCTCTCGTTCCTACGTCATCTCAGAGTTCCAGCAGTTCTCTTCCAACTGCAGCCCCAGACATGGAAAAGAGAAAGTGAGGGTGAATGTTCCCTGTAAAGACATCCCCCAGTAGTTGTGCACAATGCTTCTCCTCGTGTCCCCTTGGCTGGGATTTAGACACGTGGTTGCATTGGGTGGAGGTGAGCATTATATTTTGGGGAGGCTAGCACTGTATCTTCATTACAGGAAGATATAGTTCAACTGAAAACTGAGCTTCTGTTCCTATGGGAAACGAGAGGATAGATCTTAGAAAACACCTAGAACTTTCTGCTCTACCCCATCTCTGCTAAACTCCAGATCAAACAAACAAAACCAACAATAAAAGATACCCATCTGCATTAGCTCTAGTTGTTGCTGTTACAATTACCACAAATTTGGTGGGTTAAAATAGAACACATTTATTCTCTTAACAATTTGGAAGGTCAGAGGTCCAATATAAGTCTCACGGGGATAAAATCGAGGTGTCAATGGAGCCGCAGTCCTCCGGGGGCTCCGGGGCAGAATCTGTTTCCTTGTCTCTTTTAGCTTCTAGAAGGCCCTGCAGTCCTTGACTTATGGCCTCGTCTTTTATCTTCAAAGCCAGCAGTGTAGCATCTTCAAATCTCTGTCTCTCTGACCTTCCTCGCTCCTTCTTATAATGACCCTTGTGGTCACATTGGGCCCACTTGGATGGTTCAGGATCATCTCCTCTCAAGGTCCTTATCTGAATCACATCTGCAAAGCTCTTTTTGCTGCGTAAGGTGACAGGTCCACGGGTTCCAGGGGTCGGGATGTAGACATTTTGAGGGACCATTATTCTGCCTACTACATCCTCTTTGCTCCAAGGACCACCCCCAGACTCTTCAAAATTTTGATCCCCTCTCTTAAAATTTCGCTATTGATTCTTCACAGGTCGATCATTGACATATATTAAAAGGTAAGCGTCAAGATCTGAGTAGTTTTCAAAAGTAGCTCTTCAGTGATCTTGGCCTCTCAGTTGCATTAACTAGAAATTCTTGTTGTGAGCAATAACCTTACTCTGTAACAACTGCAGGCAAATTTGCTGGAATATTCTTTGATACTGTTGTATTAGTGTTTGTCAGGGTTCCCACTGGATTCTCACACTGCAGGGCCACCTCTCTCTTTAGGGTTAGGAAACCTTCATTTCTCATGCGCTGGATTTCTTCCTTCAACAGCTGTCCTTGTCCTGCTCTTACTCGTGTGGGCAGCTTTTACAGCAATTGCGGTTTGGCTCAGAAACATATCGAATGAAAGGCTCTGATCACGGCTATGGGCCATTGGCAGTTTTCCACGGCAATGGTGACTCAGTCTCTCACTTAAGAAAAAATACACACGCACACACAATTTTTTGACTTCTTGCTCTCGTGCTTACTAACTTGACGGGACGTGAGTTTTGACATCAGTCACCGCTCTTGGATAGTTATAAATGTGACTTTTGGCCATTTCTATTGGATGTTATATCCGATGACTGATTTTAATAATGGGAAGTTTATAATTTGATCTGTTTTAAATCAGAGGCTTTCTGGTAATATGGCAATGTCTCCCACTTGATTGAGAGTTTCTTGGTTACTAAGTTCTTCATTCAACTTCTTACAAATCCAGATTTCTCTTTTCTTTTGAAATTCTGCAACTGTGTCTCCCCCACCCATGGCGCATCTCCTTTTCTTACTTAGTACATTTATGATCTCATAAAATATCCGTTAGCGGTGAGGGCAGGTACGTTCTCTTCGTCTTCTAGGCACCTCGTGGGATCCCGCATGGTGTTAGCGCAGTGGCTCCTGAGCTCCGGGATCGCGAATTTCTGGGGTTTGGGGTACTGCCCGGCACACAGGTGTGCAACCGGCGCCCGTTGAATGACTGGGGATGAATAGATGGATGAATATTGATTAATTGTTGTTTTTGAATAGGTGACAAGTTTTGAATTAGGTCATTACCCTTTTTTATAATTGTTAATTGAAGTGCCAACCTATTTCCTTCTGGCTTAGGCATCTGAGGACTGATAGGTACATTGTAGGCAAATTATGTGTCTAGGGAGTTTTTTCCGTTTAAGAGTTTCAGCTAAAATTAAGGGACAGTGCCTAGAAATAAAGCCCAACTTTAGTGAATTCCCAATCAGATGCTTGAAGTCTCTTTGGTGAGTAGGGGCCATATAAACAAATGTATATAAAAAGAATTCCAATTATCTACAATGCTTAAAAAACAGATATTCTGTTTTAAGTTAGTTTTCTCATTATTACAATGCTATTATTCACTTAGTTTTCTCATTAATAGAGAGTTATACATTTCATGTATCATTTTCCATTTTTCCTTTGATAATTTTTGTTTCTGCCTCTTTGATTATAAAAATAATCAAAGCCAATTATAGAAAATGTTGAGAAAAAATAATAGAACATGAAAGAAAAATATCTACATTACCCAGATAATACTGCTATTAATTTCTTGATAAATGTTCTCTAGAAATATGAGTAAATTTTTAATTCTTTCTGAATGTATACATTATTGAGATTACATTGTATTTTGAGCTCTGCTTTTATTTTATTTAGTATTATGTTGGAATTATCCCCCATGTCATTAAATATTCTTGTGAAGACATTTCCCCGCAAAGGTTGTATAAGATGACATCACGTGGATACATCAACAGTATTAAAACAGTCCTCTGTTCTTTGGTATTTAGGTTGAATATCCTTGTTCATAAGGGTGCCTTTGTTTTTTTCTCTCATAATTTAATAAGCATTGATTCCTACATGTGGAGTAATTGGCTTAAAGGTTGAGGGTATCTTAAGGCATTTGATAAACATCAACACATTTTTCAGAAAATGTTGCCAATTTTACTAGCACTAGCAGTGTATGAGAGTTCTTATGGTTATACTGCTGCCATTGCTAAATATTACTATTTTATTTAAAAAAGATGACCAATTTGATGTATTAATGTTATAAGCTTCCAGTCATTTAAAATAGAGTACCCTCTAAAATAATATGAACCATAGGCATGTTCAATTTTCAGAAGCCTAAAAGCTGTAGCTTTTATCGTACAGGATGGTAGATACAGAAGTTACAAGGAATAGCTACTTATTGCATGATAACATTTTAACTTTTTTTTCAGAGTAATGATTCTTGTTCCCATGCTATTAATTTTTCAGAAAAAAAATGGCATAGAATACCTTTCTATTCATAACTACCCCCATCCCATCCCTAATCATTTATCTTCTATGGAAATATGTATAGATTTTTTTGAAGATTTGTTTTCCTCTTAAAATTTTTGTACTAGATCTATGCCTACTCAAAACATAGAAACCATGTCATCTGGAATTTATTATGGCTTTGTGGCATCTAATAAAAATTGAACATCAGTATTTTAGAGTTATCTTGACCTTATTCATAAGTAATGAGGGCCTTATTTTCCAAATTAATTTACATATGACTCCCTCAAGACAATGACCCAGAGTGGTTTTGCTTATCATTATATAACTGTTATGCAGATAGTTAGGATCTCCGGCTCTTCTAGGGGACAAAGGTTCCCTGTTTTGGTGCTATTTCCAGCTGTTGCGCCACCTGGGAAGAAGGATAAGGGCGGGCACTCCATATTGGTGTTGTCCCACCCTTAATCCTGTCCCGAGCAACTGCTATGGCTGGGGAAGGCAGAATGCTTTATCAATTTAGGAATTTCCCAGCCCAGGCTTAATAAGATTTAGAGAATGACTTAGAGTAACCTAAGGGTAATTAATATGCCATTAGCTTGAGTCTGCATTGCGGTTCACCACACCTGCCCCTCAGGTGGGCTTTCTTAGAGGGAGCTCATATATATGCAGATGGAATTTTGAGGAACCTGTTGATCATTTGACAGCATCCTACCCTTCCCAAGAGCCCTCCTCCAGACTGAGCTAATAAAAGGAAACAACAGGAGAAGTCAGGAAGTGAGTGGGTCAGTCTGTGAGCCAGTTAGTCTGTTTCTCTCTAGTTGTGGAGATAGACTCGTCTTATTCTACAGTAAAGAGCTGCTCTTGTGAAACTGCTCCCTGCCTAAGGTTACTCTGTCATATTGGCCTTGCTGGTGATTTTTCCAAGAAAGGAGTCAGAGGACTGGGATGATAGTCTGGACTTGACACTTTGGTGTGCCTGGTCCGTCTTAGCCAAGAGCACACCAAGAACCAATGGCAGACTCCCACCCTGACATCTTTGGTGCCAAAACCCAGGATTCTGTCGTAACCTTACTCATAGAAGGTTCAAAACACACCTGCTGTTTACAGAAACAAATCCATATTCTTTAGTCGTAGATGGCAGAATACCATAAGAGATTTAGAGTCACATGTACATTCTCTGAATTTAGAGGAGATATTGTACACGATGGGTAATGAATAAAGCAGGTGGGAGAGATTCAAATTTCAGTTTTGCTTAAAGGAAATATTTTCCAATAAGAGAATTAATATGTCCTCTCTTTTCCCACTTCCCATCCCAATTTGGTTTCTTTCCAAGCACAGAAAAATAAGAAAAAAAGTGAAATCCAACTCTCCATTGCTGACTATCTAACCATTGGCGGTTTGCGGGCTTGTGTTCCATTCTGAGTTGGGTGGGGACGTCACACTCAGACATGGGCCCTGGGGAATCCCATCGGCTGTCACAGACTCCCTGCTGCATTCTTGGGTCCGTACAAAGCCTTTGACTTAATTTCTCTTTTGGAGCAAATGAGGAGCCTAGTGTGATGGTCGCAGTGTGATATCATTCTTTGTACTCTGTCTTTCGAACTCTCTCAAAGACCCATAGAAAAGGTGCTTTATCAGCAGTATTGTTTTCTCTCTTTTTTCCTCCATCTCTATTTTTTATTTGTGTATATTTTTAACTTTACACATAAATTACTTAGTAGCAATGGGTTGGATATTCTTGAGTAATTTTATTTATTTCATTCCCTTGGCACTTAAGTATTTTCAGCACCTTTTATGAGCAAAGCACTGGAACAGAATCACCCCAGGTCCCTACCGGGAATCATACATTAATGAAATCCTCAACCAAATCTATATGCAATTGCTACCAATAAAATGCCTTAATTCTGATGCACATGGTGCTATGAAATTGTTTAATAGAATTGTTTGACTCTATAGGGAAAAGTGGGTAGAAAGAAGGATTTCTGGCAAAAGGAAGAGCACACAAAGGTCCTGAAATGTTGGAGGAAGGAAAGGACCTTTGCAGGTGAAGCTCATGAAGAAGGAAGGTGAGCTCTATTGAGGCTGGAGTGGTAAACAAAGGCTAGAATGTTCGGAACCTTGTAGAATTTTGGCCTTTTATCCTAAGAACAATGGAAAGTCACTGAAATATTTTAAGTAGAGGGTGACATGGTTTCTTTTTTTTTAAATTCCAACCATAGAAAATTAAAAATATATAAAAATGTATTGAAGCTTCTGCCCCAGTCAACTAACATTGTTCAACTCATGGCCAATTATGTTTTACCTGTAACTCAACCACATCTACCTGCCTCTCATCATATTTACTTGAAGTAAACCCCAAACATCTTATCATTACATTACTAAGCATATATCTGAAAGTCAAGGACTCTGTTTCCAAAAATACCCAGAAATATCTTTAAAAAGGCCCAATAATTTGTAATTCCTGATATTATCAAATATCCAGTGTTCACATTTTCCCAATTGTGTCATATATGTGAGTATGTGTGTGTGTGCACATGTGTGTCTATTATTTCTTCAATTTGAGGTCCAAATAAGATTTATACATTGCAATTATTGGCATGTGTCCTAGGTCTCTTTAAATCTGTACATTCTTCTACCACCTCTATTTTTATTCCTTGCAATTTATTTGTAAAGAACCCATGTTATTTATGCTATAGCATTTTCCACTGTCTGAGTTTTGATTAGTGCATTTCCATGATGGTTTTAACATGTTTCTCTGCCTTTGATATTTCCTGTGAATTTGTGGTTAGATTTCTAGAGGCTTTTTCCATTGGAGATTCTATTTTTGCAAGCCAGCTTCATGGGTGGTGTTCTGAGCCGTAGGAGGTACATAATTGTCTGTTTTTCCCTCTTTTAGTGATAGTAGTAGCTACTGATGATCATTGCCTACTTTCATTAATTTACCGGAGTTTAGTGATATTTGAATTCTATCATTTCTTCTGCATCCATTCCAATAGGTGGGTATTTTATGAAGAGAAATGGCCTCCTTAGCTGTTTGATCACAGGTGCTGTCCATGTGGAAGAGGCAGGATAAATGCTTCCTTCTTTCCCTTTAGTTAACATTCTTAAAATAATCAGTCTCCAAAATCCCTCCCATAGGGGATTTTTTTGTTTGATTTTATTTTTAGAATTCAGTGTAAATTTATGGATTTAAGAATATTTAGTTGTTTTAATTAATTGTACTAATTGTCTCCATAGACCAAAAGAGCAAAGTCAGCTCTAGGCCTTAGGACTAGTGAGAAGTCCCACCCCAATCCTCAAATCAGGGCTGGAAGTAGGGCATAACCTCCCTAGCTATCACACAGCAGGACATTGGGCAGGAAGAATGAAGGCATGTGAAATCCTGAGACTTGCCTCTATTAATTTGTGTCCTGAAATGTCCATATCATCCTAATCAAAGGATCTAGGAATGGTCTGACCCAGAGAGGGGAGGGAGGAAGTCCTAAGTGTGAAAATTCATAGAACAAGGTTATTGTATTGGTTTTCTGTGATGTGTAACTTACCACAAACTTAGTGGCTTAAAACACAAGCATCATTTATTATCTTGGTGTCAGGGGGTTGGCAGTCTGGGGACAGCTTAGCTGGGTCTGTCCTCTGCTCAGGGTCTCACCAGGCTGCCATCAGGTGCTAACCGTGGCTGTGTCCAATCTGAGGCTTGGGGTCCTCTTCCAAGTTCACTATTTGCTGGAAGCATTTAGTTATTTGTTATTGTAGGATGAAGTCCACAGCTCCCAGAGGCCACCCACTGTTCCCTGCCATGTGGAACTCTCCCAAACAGGGCAGTTTTCTTCATCAAGGCCAATAAGGGGGTATCTCTGCTGTCTTGAGTCTCTGACCTTCACCCTCTTCGAAAGGGCTTGCTTGATTAGGTCAGGTTCACCCAAGTTAATCTCTCTTTTGATTAACTTAAAGTCAAATGATTAGGGTTTTTAATAACATCTACAAGTATATCCTTTTAACTTGCCACATAACATCACCTAATCAAGGGAGTATTATCTGGAGGAGGACAGGTCCCTGGATGACCTCAGCTGACCCAGCTCTCCGACCTCCAGCTTGTGGTCCTGGGACTAACTCTAGAATGTCCTGATAATTCAGTACCCTGAGATAAGGTGGGAGTGTTCAGATCAACCCAAGTTATGCCCTCAGTCTTCCTAGAACAGACCGGCCTGCAATGCTTAGGCTCAGTGAGCCAAGTGTCACCCAGGGTGTATTAACTCAGGGCAGAGCTGCAGTCCCTCAGCTGTGGTGCACAGTGGGGCACATGCAGGTGAGATTCCATTCCCCCTCAGCCGCTTTCCTGAGCCTTGGAGGATTGGTTCTTCCCAGATTCTAGGCTTCTGTTGCTCCTGGCTGCATATCTGTGAGTAATAAATCTGCTTTCCTGGACTTTTTGTGTGAGTGTTCCATCTTACTACACTTGACCCAAGAACCTTTGCATTATCCAATCATATTCACAGGGGAGGGGCTTGAACTAGGGCATTATTCACTGAGGGTCATTTTAGATAAACGCCTGTCTCAGATGTTTGCAGCTTTACCATGAACGCGACACAGTGCTAGGGCCAATGCATATCGCATTTCTGGGCCTCAGTTTCCCTGCCTATATGGTGAAAGTTCTAAACTAAACTATTCCTGAGGCCCTCCCAGCACTAACATTCATTAGTTTACTAATCTGCTGTACTCACAGGTTTTATTTAAATTTAATTTTTAGATTTATATTTTAGAGCAGTTTTACGTTTATAACGAAATTGAGGGGTAAGTACGATGAGCTCCCACACACCCCTGCCCGCATGCCCCCAAACAGCCACAGCCTCCCCACTGATAACACCCACGCCGGAGTGGCGCATCTGTCCTAACGGACGGATCTGCACTGACACCTCACTGTCACCCAAAGTCCATGGCGCACATTGGGTTTTTATTTATTTTACTTTATTTTATTGATTTTTCTTTTCCAGCTTTATCGAGGTATAACTGACAAATAAGAATTGTGACTACTTAGGATTATACTCACAGTTTAATGACTGTTGGCTCCATTGCTTAACATTGACACTTTTCCACGAAATAAAAAACGATAAACAAGTCCCCAGATCAGCTACTACGAAGAGACAGACTTGTAAATAATTAACTGAGCTCCACCACTCTGATGGGTGGTTTTTACACAGATCATAAGGTAGCCATTGAGTTTAAAAGATGTGATGTATTTACATTTAGATTTACAGAAGCCATGAATTTGCCTTTCCAAGATAAATACTTATTTTAATAGGACGTGTTCATGTGTTTTTTGGTTGTTGTTGCATAGTTCATTCTAAAAATAAAAATATGTGAACAAACCTTTTGATTGTTTTACAGAAATCGGAATATATGCTACAGTGAGCAGTTCTTAATAAGAGCAACAGCGTAATTAGTAGGAACTCCAGTTGATAAAATATCTGTTAAATTTAAGCAATGGTTTAACCACTTTTGAAATAATCAGATTAAAGTTAAGTACAGTACTTGGAATTATTTTTATGTACAATTTAGAGCTCTCTATAATAAAATAACATACATTCAAGCATTTACTACGGAATTCCAGGGAGATTGTTCAAATCTAGTAGCTACCTAACAGGTGTCACTTGAACTCTTTCCCTCTTCCCCTTCTGCTTTTCTCCGTGTGAAGCAACAACAACGTGAAATAGACCATGGTGCAGTCCAGGAGGACAAAGGATGATTTGCGATAGGTCATGCAAATTGATCTGACACAATCTGGCCAATTTTTAAAAAAGATATTTGTTGGTAGTCTCCAATAATTTGAGGTGGCAAGGAGAGGTAAGTCTTCAGCACAACTTTACTCCAGGGCGGCATGCTAAAATGAACATCATTATGGAGAGAGAGAGATACATATATACACACATATATAATAAATATATATCTAGAAAAGAAGACACAAAAACAGACCTACAGTCTGTCCTGTAAACTGATCAAAGTCCCAGCTCTCTCCTACTAGATCAGGATTTCTCATTCTTGGCCCTACTGACATTATCAACTGGGTAATTCTTTGTTGTGGGGACATCCTGTGCTTTGTAGGGTGTTTAGCATCTTTTCTGGCCTCTACCCACTAGATGCCAACTCCCCAGCCCTCAAGTTGTGACAATCAAAAATGTCTCTGGACATTGCCAAGTGTCATCTGGGGGAAAATTGTCCCCCTTGAGAATCACTGTTGTTATTGAGGTTCTCAGCTACTCCTCTACCACCTGGCACTCGAATTTTCTCTGTGCTTTGGGGTCGCTCCTGCAGCAACTATGCCACAAGCACGTCTCATATTCTCGCTTTTCCCGCAAATGTCTTACACAGATTAGGGGGAGTACTGGAACGTAAAGAATGCCGACCGGGCTGGGCGCCGTGACTCACGCCTGTAATCATAGCACTCTGGGAGGCTGAGGTGGGCGGATCATTTGAGCTCAGGAGTTCGAGACCAGCCTGAGCAAGAACGAGACCCCGTCTCTACCAAAAATAGAAAGAAATTAATTGGACAGCTAAAAATATATATAGAAAAAATTAACCAGGCATGGTGGTGCATACCTGTAGTCCCAGCTACTTGGGAGGCTGAGGCAGTAGGATCGCTTGAGCCCAGGAGTTCGAGGTTGCTGTGAGCTAGGCTGACGCCACGGCACTCTAGCCAGGGCAACAGAGCCAGACTGTGTCTCAAAAAAAAAAAAGAATGCCAACTGATTGTTTTGGGTGCTTTTGCTGGGTGCTTCTACCTTGTCTTTCCATGACATATCCCTTAATTCACTTTATCCTAAATTTTAAAAAATATTTTGTTCTTCTTCCCAGACCACAAGCCCTCTAGGAGTAGGGCACAGTTTGTCTTACTCATTGCTATGTGCTTGGGGTTAATCCCTGGCCATCCTAACAATTATAACAACAGCAGCAACAGTAAAGTGTCTGCTGTATGTTAGCCGTAATTCTAAGTGCTTTATATATGTTAACTTACTTAATCCCCACAACACTCCATGAGTTAAGAATTATTATCAGACTCATTTTATAAAAGGAAACAGAGGCACAGAGAGGTTAAGAGAATTGGCCAGGTCACAAAGCTAGCCAGTGGTAGGGGACTGAATTTAGACCGTCTGACTTGGGATTCTGTGTTTTAACTCCTAGGCTGTGCTGTGGACAGTGAGAGGTCAACGAACACTTGCGGAAAGATGGGGAAGACTATGGGAGAAATGACTGAGGATTAAGAAAAGGCTGTGTATGGAAATCAACAAATTATGTCTTAAAGTAAAGGATCTACATGCATGACTTGGAAACCTAACAAGTGTGGAGCAGATGGTGCTGCACGGTGATCAGCCCAGACGCGAGTATGTGAGTGTTGGGAGAGTCTACACACAGCAATTCAGGGTGCTTAAGCAGATGCCCGTTCTGAGCTCCGGTGTTGGGATTCGGGGGGCACATACACTAAACTAACCCAAGGGCTGTTCATTTTTCAAGCCTTTGTATCTTGGCAGTTTCCATCCACATAAAACAAGAATTTCCAAAAGGGCCCAGGTCCTAACTCCACGCCTTAAGAAAAATGCTGCCTAAAATGATCCCTTATTGTTGTACCTACTGGGTTTTTTTTTTTTTTTTTTTTTTTTAGTATTTTAGGAGTTCTTTAGCAAATCAGTGCAGAGAATTTGTGTGTGTAGTATCCATAGCACCTGAAGATAACCTAAATCAGGGTGAATTCTGAGAGCACTAAGAACCAATTTGTCCTTAGCATCCTGTTCTCCTGAAAGTCTTCACGGTGGAACTTGGCATTTGGGCAGCGTTGATTGTGGATCACATCTGCTGATGTTCAAACATTAATAAAGAGCCACCTTGCAAAAGAAGCCAAGCAAGGACATATTGGCTCTATTCATTATCTGTTGTTGGCACTTCTTTTTTATTAATTTCTAAAAAAAATTGTACAAAGTGCCCATCATTGTTCCTAACTTCATTCATGAGATAAAAGAATTGCTACTACTTGTCTTTCTTGAAATTTAAGGAATTAACAGATTAGGTAGATAATATAATCAAGCCAATAAATTAAGATGGACTAGCAGATATTTATTCCAAATGTAAATCCTAAATGATCTGTAATATATTTCAGGTGAATTCAGCATATTTATCTAATGATACTTCTCAAATTTCACTGAAGTCTCTTTGAAATCAGTTGAGAATAAACTTGAACTCATAAGAAGGCAGTTCTGAGGACAAACGAAGGCTGCTGGGGCATGCCCGAAACCGCTTGGAACCTTCTTGTTTTATCTTCAGCACTCCTGGGGATTTTATAATATTCCAGAAAGTTGCCATGCATTTATAATAAGGTGTTTACTGCCCCCAAAATATTAAGTTATAGTGACATTTTGGGAACATCTCACATGTTGATATAGTTTTGAAAAACCCGATATTCAGTGTTCACATCCCTGTGACATACATCCCAATTTGAAAAGTGCAGGCCACAGGGGTGTCCTGAGATGAACAAAAAGACTAAGAAAGCATAGACCTACCTTGTAAGGTGCTTAACTCTGGTATTGACACCTACAGCTAACAATGATTGAGTATTTAGTCCTCAAGACCAAGGATTTTATATGCATCATCTCATTTATTTATTCTTTACTATAATTCTATGAGGTTTCTATGATGATAACGATAATTATTATTTGTGCTTTGCATGAAACTGCCTCAAACTTAGAGTGCTTAGGCACCTTCAAAGTCACAAAGCCAGAAAGCGACAGAATCAGGATTTGGATCCAGAAATTCTGGCTGCAGAGACCTTCCCTGCACAGTGGGCTCCTCATTCTCAATGTCCAGTGAAAATGAGGGAATTTATTTAGCTATGGGGAAAAACAACACAAGAATTTGTGTGGACTTAATAAATCTCATATTAAATACTGAAAAATCATATCCTTATTGTCAAATGCACAAATTTTAAGTGTATGGTTTGATGAGCTTTAGCAAATGCATACATCTATATAATTTATACCATATTAAGATATTAATATAAACCATTGTCATTGCCCCAGATATGTCTGACAGGCTTCTGTCCAGCCAACCCCTGCACCCCAGTGAGGCAACTGCTGTTTTGATATCTATCACAGTCGATTAGCTTTGCCTGTTCAAAGTTTCCTTATAACTAGATTCATACAGTACGTACTCTGTCGTATCTGGCTCCTTTCACTCGGCGTAATGTTTCTGAGGTTCGGCAATGATGTTTTGTGTGTCAGTCATTCATTCCTTTTTATTTCTGGATCCGTACTCTCCTCCTCTCCGGTCTTGACACATAAGGAAGAGCTTTTATCTGCCTGAGGGATTTAGGGCCCTCGAAGGGGACTCGACTGAAAGGAGACCATAAGTCTTCGTGTCTTTTGTTGGCCTGATCTGATGTGCTCCTGCCCACCTTCCTGTTGGGCTCTGCTCTCTGAACACGGGCATCTGGCCACAGCAGCTGGGCGGCTGAGAGGCTGATGCGCAACCTAAACATTTACGTTGGTCTAGACCCAAGGTCAGCTAACCACCTCTGAGATGCCTTGATGCTAACTTGTGTCCAATGAGAAAGTTCCACATTCTATGGCGAACTATTGAATCCCTTAAATCTTCAGTTTTGCAAAGGGTACATGCAAGGCAAATAACGTGACCCCAAAAGGCAAGCCGCTGGAATTGTGCTGAGGTCCAGTGGTGCTGGGCTGTCACTCTGGCTCTCTAGGACCCAAAATAATGGCGTCTTGGGCCCCACTCCCCGCAATACCTGCATCATCCCCCAAGACCAAAGAGGAACAATGGGGAGCAGGATTTCAGGGAGAAAACAAAGGTGTTTGGAACAGGGTGGGAAGGTGTGGGCCTCAGCAGTGTGTCAGGGGCGGGAGGTTGCACAATTCTTAAGCTACCCTCATTAAGCTAAAGATCATGAAGCGGAGTCATGGGCAATGATACTGTGTAGATAAATCGGGCTCAAATTAGAGAATTCTTGAAAGGCAGAGTGAGGAGTTTATATTTAATTTCATAGGCACTGGGGAGTCATTTTGAGCACAGAACTGTGAGCTGAACAGCCCTGAAGGACAAATAACTTGGCAGAAAACTCTGTCGCGAGGGGAAGGAAGCAAATGCCACGTTAAAACCCGAGCCATGGCGGCACTCTGCCTTGAGAAGGAAAGGTGATTTTGCTTTCTATTGGAAGAGATTCTTTGGTTCTTTTTCCTGTCGTGTGAGCGAGTGTGCGTGTGTATGTGTAATGGACCCAGGACTTGCTGTTTTGCAGGTTTTAAGCATAATTAACCTCACTGTGTTCAGACCTTTAAGTTTATTATATTCTAGACCTTAAGCCAAGGCACAAGTAAACCCAATTAGGCTACTAATAGCTTTGGATTAAATTATATTAACTATTAAAAGAACATAATTTATACATAGTCAGCATGTTTAATTCTTGTTGTAGGGGAACCCTTAAATGCCAACTTGATATTAAAAACCTGAGAGAAAACAAATCTGCATACTATAATCAAATCTCTCTTACTTTGAGACTGGGATATTCTGCAGGTAGTGGAATTATTATAGAAGCAAACTGCCAAAGTAATTTCAAATTGGCCCGTGAAAATCAGGGGGAAAAATCAGTTTCTCTGTTTGGAGGCAATAGGTGATTTTAGTATTGAGCTGCAATTAAAATGAGAAACTGATGCATGTTTACTTTTGTCTCTCCAAGAGACAGAAGAATAGTATGGGAGAAATTAAAAGTGATACTTCCTATATGGGATAGTCATGTTACAAGAAGAGTAAGTAAAATTTAAAGGGTAAAGTAGAACCTAGAGTATTTTCCACATGTACTTATTTTCTCCTGTTCTACATTTAACTTTGTTTTGAATCTGTCTCTAAAATAATGGGAACTTGAACTTAAATGTCAAACATTACAATTGTCATCATCATTGTCACTATTATCATACATGTTTGAGTATTTTTCTCATGTTCTTTGATGTAGGGGTTACAATAAAATATACAATATGTAGTATAAATATAAATATATGGAAAATCACTAATAATATAGGATATTATAGTATAAATATTAAATATCTTCTAGAGATGGCATGCATATCTCAAGAAAAATGAATGAGGTTTCCTCAGCAGAACTGGATAAAAATAATAAGCAAAAACCTTCAAGAAAATAATATCATCTTAAGAGCCTCAAAACTCAGCAAGTTTTTTTTTTTTTTTAATTTCAGCATATTATAGGGGTACAGAAAACTCAGCAAGTTTTAACAAAACATCCCTCTCTGATGTATGAGGTTAGTGTAGACCTTTAGGAAGTTTAATTAGTGATTTTTATAATAGAATATTTTTCCTTTTTGTCAAGAGATAGGGAAGAGTATTGCTTTGATGTTAGGCTGACTCTAGCATGAGTCCTGGCTGAGTGACCCTCAGCAAGTTGCTTAATCTTCCTGAACAGTGGTTTTATTCTTTGGAGTTTTTTGTTTGTTTGTTTGTTTTTGTTTGTTTGTTTGTTTTTGAGACAGAGTCTCACTCTGTTGCCCCGGGGTGAGTGCCGTGGCATCAGCCTAGCTCACAGCAACCTCAAACTCCTGGGCTCAAGCAATCCTCCTGCCTCAGCCTCCCAAGTAGCTGGGACTACAGGCATGCGCCACCATGCCCGGCTAATTTTTTCTATATATTTTTAGTTGTCCGATTAATTTCTTTCAATTTTTAGTGGACACGGGGTCTCGCTCTTGCTCAGGCTGGTTTCGAACTCCTGAGCTCAAACAATCCGCCCACCTCGGCCTCTCAGAGTGCTAGGATTACAGGCGTGAGCCACCACGCCCGGCCATATGCAAATTATTTTTTAAAAATACTCTCAGCAACCCTGTGAGGTTGCCATTGTCATTTCCATTTTCCAGCTTCTCAGATACAGAAACTGAGATTCAGAGAGATTAAGTGATTTACATAAGGCAGTAAATGGTAAAGCAAGTTCAGCTGGCTACTAACACCCCACTGAATGGCCTCCTCCTGCCCTGGGGTAAGCCACCACCTGGGTGAGAAGAGACAACTAGCACGGCAGAATCAAAAGGCAGCATCACAGACTCTCCCAGGGCTAATTCAGATGGTTCAGACTATAGCTCATGTGGGACTTCACAGGTAAAGAGAAACCTAGGGACATCCTCACCAAATAGTTGGCACTTACTCCAGGCCTGTGTGTTAGTCATGGTTCTCCAGAGAAACAAGAAATAGAATGTGTGTGCATATGTGTGTGTGTGTGTGTGTGTGTGTGTGTGTGTGTGTGTGTGTGTGTGTGTATGCGTTTGTGGAAAGATTTATTATGGAAATTGGCTCACATCATTATGGAGGCTGAGAAATCCCACAATCTGCCATCTGCAAACAAGATAATCAGGAAAGCCGGTGGTGTGATTCAATTCAAGTCTGTAGGCCTGAGAACCAGGAGCTCCAATGTCCAAGGTCAGGAGAAGATGGATGTCCCAGCCCAAGAGAGAAGAGAATTCACCCCTCCTCTGCATTTTTGTGATGTTTCAATCCTCAACAACAGATTCGATGATGCCTGCCCACACTGGTTAGAATGGATCTTCTTTACTCAGTCTACCAATTCAAATGTTAGTTTCTTCCAGAAACACCCGCACAGGCAAACTCAAAAATAATGTTTTATGAACTATCTGGGCATCCCTTGGCCTAGTCAAGTTGACACATAAAATTAACCATCACGGCCTGGAAGAAGGAAATGGTTCTGAAGGGAGTGAAGGGACATTCAGGTTGGGTGAGAACACTCCAGCAGAGATGAACAGATAGGGACTAGTGTGTGTGGCATCAACAAGGAGCCCTCACTCCCCACTAGCCCACCTTCTACCTCTAGGTTGCTAGCTAGGGTTATGTGGTGGGCTTCTGGAGCTGAAAGGCCCCAGCAGTTGTGCTGACTTAGGAGAGAGTGTCTGTTAGCAAGACAGAGCCCCAAGAATCAGCACCTGCTTCCTAGCCAACTATGCTAGGAAGCAGACACTGTCAAACCAGGAAAATGATTTTATTATTCTTATAAATGATTATTCTACTTCCCTTGAGAACTCAAGAGGAGCTCATAAGACAGAAACTCAGCTTCCCCATGACAAGGCTGTTTTCAAATCAGAGTTGGCATTTGCATCAATTTTGCTGAGGGTGAGCAATTCCTTTTTCCCACTCCATCATGATGGGGTAGGATAAAAGAGTTTGGTTCCTTGAACGAGAGAAAAATATGTTTGATACTGCAGGCCTGGGGAAAAGATGAAAGCTTGTAGGCTCAGCCCTGGTGATGGGAATGATAGCTGTGATGACAAACACCATGTGGGGCTGATGGTGTCCAACAGGACACAGCCAACAGAACCCGTGGCCATTTCTCCAAAGCAGCACCTGGGGAAGAGAAGAAGGGCCAAGTGTCCCCCATACACATTGGAGTTGCCACCTGTCTCACAGTATAATGTGTTTCCATCAGTTTTTGTTTTTAATTGATTTAGAGTTTGTTCTAATTTTGCTGATTCTCTGATGTTTCCTGTGAGCCTCTTGTCTGTGTCCCCTCTAAGCCTTCCCTTCACAGTTATCAGAAATGCTCCTAAAGCTCTTATCTGCATTTGCTGGTCCATGGGGTAGGGACCTCTAACACTCCCCATGGTCTCAAAGTCCATCAAGATATTCACACATAAAGCATATTTGCCAGACAGTGACTCTACATTTTTCCTGGATTTTATTTCTCCCTTGCATTCAAGGTCCTCTACAATTCTGTCTTTCTGACCTGGACTCCGCATGGACTCTCCAAGCCCTGGGAAGATGTCACATTCCTTCCCAATGCCGACTTTGGTTCCTATGGCTGTCCAAACTGAAATGCCCTCACCACTCCTTCCCAACTCTCATCAACGACCCCATTCAGCCTAAGTTTACTGACCTCCTACTCTAGGCCATACCATGGGTGGGGGATTGAGGGCACAGAGACGACGAAAGCAGAGATTTTACTCTTGTAGAATTAGTAAGGGTGAGAGAAAAAGCAAAAATACTGGAAACACGGCATGTTCAGCAGAATAGTAAGGGAGAGCACATGGCACCACTGGGGCACACGTGGGGGAATGGCCAGAGGAGAAGCGGGAGGCCTCCTTCCAAGTGCCAAACACGGCTCCTTCCCCCACCTCCAGGCAGCCTTCCCTGATCCTGCCAGCATGGCCTCGAGCACACATTTGAGAGGCAGTCAGTGCAGGAGTTATGAGCCCATATTTTGGGACCTGGCTGCCTGAATTTTGAATCCCAACTCTATCACTTACCAGCTATGTGGCCTTGGGCAAGTTACTTCCCTCTGAGTCTCAATTTCCTAATGTGTAAAATGGGCATATCATAATAGCACCCACCTACTAGAGTGACTAAAAGGATAAAATGAGATAAATATATATCTGGCATGGTAGTAGTGTTACAGAAGTGTTTTCTATTACTATATGGGGCCTTCATAATACACATACTGCCTGTGGGTCTTCTCTAGCACATCAGAACTGTCCCATAAGCTCTGTTGGAATGTGGTATTCAGGAAGATACTGACTTTCATCTATATAGATAGATACATATTACCATAACCCTCTGCCTTCATCTCCATAGTGGCAATTCTTCTGCTCTATCTCACTGGCTCACTCACTATGCATAGACTCCAAAAGAGTGCTGATAACGTTGCATTTTGATGGGCATTTTAGAAAATAATATAAAAAAATCCTTCTGTCTTGAATTTCCAAGAATAGACTCTGCAGTAAGTCTTCCAGCTTCAGGCCTCAGACAGAATTGGAAGAGGAAGTGATCATTTGTCGTCTTTCTTTATAGATTGCATTTCTGGCATCACTTCGTTGCTAAATAAGACTTTTTAAAAATAGTCTTAACAAGCATTTTGACAGAGACTCCATTACGGATACCAGAGAGATGTGGCAGTGAAAAGTCAGCATGTGTGAAATCTGACCCGGCCTCAGCCAAATGGCCATTGGCTACGGCCCTCTCCCAGGGGACATGTCCAGTGGCAGCAGGCACAATGGCTCAAGAAGACCATTTGGGAATGTGGTATTGGTTTGATGCTGAAGCTTTAAATGCCTCGCTCCCCACAGCTGACACTCACTCCCAGGAGTGCAGGTAGGATTAGCCAACTGAGAGGTTGTTCATCTCACAATGCCCACTGCTCTGTTGGGAGCAGTAAATGAGACCCTCAGGGACATACTCCAGGGTTCTTCTTTATTAGAGCCTTGTCTCTGCAAGATCATGTCCAGATCAAACCTAAAATGTCAGTGAATATTGGCTGAGTGCCTTCATACATAAGTAATGGGCTTGGCCAGGAGGAGGGCATTGTGCAGAGAGGAAAAAGTTCAGATTGTCACTGAAGAGCCACATCATGGGGTCGAAAAAACTGGGTTTTTACAGGTAGATATACTTGGGCTCTATGGAGCTGTAGGAAGTGTCTTAGTCTCTGTGCACGCTGGGTCCCCATCTGTAAAGTGGTGATGATAATAACTGTTTCATGGGGATTTGGTAAGGAGTTGCAATACTTACTAGGCAAATGTGTGGGCGATTGTATGATTATGCTATCAGCTGGAGATAAGACCCTGTAGAGGCAGGATAAGTCTCTGCACACAAAGACTACCCCAGGCAGAGCGGCAGATGCTTTATTCTAGGGAAAAAGACAGATACCTGCTGCCAGCCAGTATCCCAAAGTAGCCACTGTCAGGGCACCCACCCAAAGTGGCTCCAAGGGCAGCTAACTAGTGCCCACAACTCTATCTATGCCTGCCACTGCCCCATCCCTCTTCAAACCCTCAGCAGAGGCTGCTGCTAATTCCAGAACCCCTGCCCGACCCCTTTGCAGCCCTGGCCACTGGTGCTTCCTCTCCTTCCTCCCTCCCCTCTCTCTCTCTGTTCCTCTTTTTATTCCTCCTCTCCCTTCTCCTCTGTCTGCTCTAACCACACTTCCCTACCTTTTCTTATTTTGGCCAGAAGTAAAGTGGAAAGTCAAGTTGGGCTTGAGAAGTAGAAGGGAAAGGAGCCACCCCTGAACATCCTTGATTCCAGTAAATGTGGCCACTAGCACAGCTAGGGTCAAGGCCCCAATCTAGGCGTGCTCCTATCTGGACAAGCTCTGCTGGGAGATGACACAGATGTCCCAGAGCCCAACCTGACTTAGTACATGCAGAAAAATGATAACCTAAGAGCAGAACGAGATTTAAACCCTTGCAAGCTTGTGGTAGAGCTAGTATTCCAGACCTAAATCAGAATCTTTCTCCTCGACTCAGCCACATGGTGTCCAGGCAATAAGGTGTCCTTGAGACTTAACCTCCAGCCCTTTCGTTCACAGGCAGGAGCTGAGTCCCAGAACCTGAGCTTCAGGCCAGGTGTCAGCTGCGCTGGAATTAAAGTGCAGGTCCCTCCGTTCCTCAGTGCTCCCTTTCTCCACCTCACCCACTTGCCTGCCAGCATTAGAAGGACTGAAGGGATAGATAACCCCCACCCGCCTCTCCCTGCTGCCTCCCCGTACGTATGTGCACACACACCCCGCCTGTTGATAATGGCAGGTGAGGGGATTGTTCCCTTATTGCCTCTTCACATTTTAAGAGATATTTATCAATCATGCGATCGGTCAACAAGCAAACTTGCTGGTATTCAGCACCATACTTACTTCCACGGGAGAATCACAGAGGAAGAAGGTGCCAAATTTACCCTGAAAGAGCTCACAGTCTGGGTGGGAGAGACTAGCAGCTTCCCTGCTCAAGGTTGTTTATGACGACATTATTGGGATATAATTCACATGCCATACAAGCCACTCACATACTGTACAATTTAATGGTTTCCTGGCTTATTCACAGAGTTTTGCAGCCATTACCACAATCAATTTTGTAACATTTTTATCATCCCAGAAAGAAACTCTACCCATTAGCAGTCATTCCCCATTCTCCTTCCCACAGCCCTAGGTAACCACTAATCTACTTGCTGTGTCTATAAATTTGTCTACTGAAAATTTCATATAAATAGAATCACACAATGTGTGGTCTTCTATGACTGGTTTCTTTCACTTAGCATACTGTTTCAAGGTTCATCCATGTTATAGCATGACCAACATATTATGGCCAAATAGTATTGCATTGTATGAGTAGACCACATTTTATTTATCCATTCATCAGCTGATGAACATTTGTGTTGTTTCCACTTTCTTGTCTATTACGAATAATGCTACCATGAACATTTGAGCACAAATTTTTGTGTGGTCATAAGTTTTCATTTCTCTTAGGTATATATCTAAAAGTGGAACTTCTGGGTCATATGTAACTCTATGTTTAACATTTTGAGTAACTGCTAGACTGTTTTCCAAAGTGGCTGTATCACTTTACATTCCCACCAGCAGTGTATGAGGGTTCCAATTTCTCCATATCCTTGCCCATACCTACCTGTCTTTTGATTATAGCCATCCTAGCAGGTGTGAAGTGGTGTCTCATTGTGGTTTTGATTTTCATTTTCTTAATGGCTAATTATATTGAGCATCTTTTCATGTGCCTTTTGGCCATGTGTATACCTTCTTTGGGAAACTGTTTATTCAGATCTTTGCCCATTTTTAAATTGTGTTATTTGCCTGCTTGGATTTTAATCCTTTGCCTATCAAATACATTGACTTTCAATTATGTTAGGATTTGTAAATATTTTAATCCAGTCAAATCTAGAAGTACTCATTTTAAAATGTTTATTGGCTCCAGTGTCCAAATGAGTATCACATTTTTTACATTATTCCAAAATTAAGATGGAGAAAACAGATCATCAGATAGCCATGGGGACAGACGTGAACTGCTAGAAAGACAAGTTTAAGCATGCCATTTTCAAACCAGAGCTTTTGGATGCCCATTTCTTGCCAGATAGACCTGCACTGGACATGTGAGGGGCATCAGCGGTGGTCGTCTTTCTTACAACTGTGCGAGTGGGAACCTGCCTGAGAGCAGGGAAAAGTGGCTCTCACCTCTGAGGTCCATCTGGCCTAGAGGCAATGAATCTGGAAATGATTTGCCACACCTGCGGGGCATCGTCTATGCCTGCTCCGTCCCCAGTCATCTGTTGCCTCACCCCCACACACCAACCCAGCCAGCCTGAAGGAGGTCAATTATGTCAGCAAGGGCAGGTGCCTTCTTCACTGAAAGAAGCATCCTCTGAACATCTCCTTTTCTACGTGCCAGGTTCTGGGCCCAGCACAGTAGTATTCAGCAAACCATTCCATGATCTCAGTTAATTGAGTTAATCATGGTCTGGTGGGAAAACAGACAGTTCCTGTCCCATGGGACACACTTTGATAGAGGGACTTGCTAGGAGTTTGGAGCACAGAGGGAGGGCCTCAGTCAGCCTGGGTGTCCTGGAAGGCTTCCTGGAAGAGAGATCCCAGGCTGGCTCTGATGGTTTAATAGAAGTTATTCAGGCATCCCTGGCTCAGGACATAGCACATGTACACACCCCAGGAAAGGGAAAAACTTCAATGATTGCAAGTTCATTAGATCAATAGTGTTTATAATAAGAGAACATCTGTACTCTTGATTTTTTTCTTCATTTGTTTGTAAATTTAACAAATATAAAGCAAAAAGAAAAGACAAAAACCCTTTCTACAAAAATCCTCCAATTATATTCACTTACCCTGAATTCCACTCCACTCAGGTCCAGATTTAAACATAAAGGTGTGCTTTATGTTCACAGATGGACTGTAGCTTTCTCAGAAGAAGAGACTTAGATTTCTCTTCTGTCTTCCACTGCCCCTAACAGGACAGTGATCTCCCAGAAGGCAGTCACTGTGTCTTTTCAACCTGTGTCTGAATCCCAACTCTGGGAAAAGAGCCTGGCACACATAAAGGGTCCACGAGAGATGGGCCTTATGTAGGAAGGTGAGGGCCACTTCAAGGCTGAGGTGAATTGGCTGAGGAGCCCTGGGTCATGGGATCTTTAAGGGCAGAGCCAGGTGTAACTCATTTGGAGGACCCTCCAATACTCACTTTGGGTTTTCTCAAACACTGAGGCTCGCATGATGTCCAGTGCACAGAACACAGTTGATGTTTGGTGCATATCTATTGAATGTGTTTAGAACATTTTGAATGTTCAAATACAACTGAAGCATTTTGACAGAATGATGGCCTTCTTTTTAGACGACTTTGAGAGGAAGGAGAGGGGTTGGTGATAGTGCTTAGGGAGTGGCTCTGTTCCACCAAAATTTGCAGCCATCTCATGCCTTCTCCCTGCCCTCTGACCTGAGTTCTGGTCTGAGCCCTGCCACTGAAATGGAGCGTCCAAGTTACCAACTGAGCTTTCTCCTGACACAGGGACTTCCACTTCCTAGAGGCACTGGCCCAGCAGCTGTGATGGCCACCGGGGCTAAGGTGAGCTGTCTTTGTGTCAAGGAGCCATGCATGGCTGCACCTGGGGGACACAAGGGTGAGAGAGGCACTCTCGTTGTGTTAAGAAGGCTTTTGATTCCCACTTACTTTTGTCTAACTCTCTCTCCCCTCCACTACCCTGAAAGTTTTTAGGATCTTTGCTTTATCTCTGGTGCTCTGCCCTTGGGGTGGGTCATTTTTCATCCACTGTGCTGAGTGTGTGGCAGCCCCTTTCTATCTGAAACACAAGTCCTTCAGTTCTGGGAAATATACTTTTATTATCTCTTTGATAATTTCCTTCCACCAATCTTTTCTGTTCTCTCTTTCTGCAACTCCTATTAGTTAGGTTTATACCTCATAGATTGAGCCTATAATTTATTTTCTTTCTTTCTTTCTTCTTTTCTTTTTTGGTCCTATTTCTACTTTTTTATTCTCTGATCTGGAATGTGCCTATTGGGGGTGATAAGCAGGTAGTCACCATTCTTGTGGGAGCTGAGCAAAGGAAAGGGGCTAGGCTCTCCCCAAGCAATTATACTTTCATTTGTTCCCTGTTTTCACTGCCATATCCCAGATCCCCCTCTATTCTGTGTTGAATGTCCTGAGTTCAGGGTCTTGCCAGTAGAGTTTCTTTGGAATCATTTCCCATGGCCAGACAAAGAAGAGGAGGTCTGGGTCTATCTGCACCTTGTACAGACTTGTATTCTATCTGCCTGTCTGAATCTTACTTTTGCCTTTGGAGGTAGCTGGGCCTTCCAGTTCCCAGCCCTCCAGTTCTTGGTGTGAAGTGGTCAGGTCCTCCCTGTACCCCTGCTGCAGACAATGCATTCCAGCTGTCTCCTCCACCATGTCTTGCCTTCCCAAATGTGTGGATCTCTTACCCACTGTATGTTTGCTCCTGTTCTCTTTGTCTTTGTAGATTTACACTATTTTTATTTCTTTTCCCTGCCATCTTTTTGATATCTCAGGAGACAGTAGGGATAAATGCATGTGTGCAAACCACCCTGTTTAACTCAAAGTCTCTATTTTTATTTCTTCTTTTGTTTAAAAAATTGCAATTTTATGTTGTTTCATACCAAACAGAGCTGTGATTTGTATTTAACAATTTAAAATGCCAAATCTCTTTCTTGACAATGCTAACACATTTTCAAGAGCCTTTAAAAATTCTCTTCTGAAGATTTCAAGAACCGATACATTCAGCTGCCCCTCAACCCTACCCCACAACCAGAACCTCATATGTTCCACTTAGGATCCAATCATTGAGCATTTGATGAGAGTCAACTGCGTTGTTACCACATCATTCAGCTGGACACTCAGGTCTCTGCAAGATCTACCTGTGGGGGTAGAAGCGAAGCGCTGAACCCTGCTGTGCCTGCCTTCTCCAGCTGGACAGTGCAGGGAAGAAGGGGGCCATCTGTCCTCAGAAAGATATTGAAAGAGTGAAAGGAAATGATAAATCTGAAAGCTCTTGGAAAATAAAAGGGCTATATAAATGCACAGTGTCATTACTAGACCTAAGACAGCCCAGGCAAGTCTGGTCCTAACTCATTGTAACATTATTGGGCAAGTACATTACAATAATCTATAGCGGAGATAGAAATATCCCTCGGACATGACAAATGCCTGGAAGTGGCTGTGAAGAAATGTGGCATTCATTAAGGAAATTAAAGCCCAGGACATCCAAGGTTGACTGAGGAAGAGATCTGCTCCATCCCTCTTTTCCTCTGCTGTGGAGATCTTAGAGGACATGTATAAAGATAGCGGCATCTGAGAATGGAGGGAGTCTTGGTCCCTGAGTCACAAGGAAGAGGCCAGCCCTTGCTGACCTATACCAGACTTTATCTAAGTGAAAAATAAACTCTTGCCAAGCTAAGCCACTGGGACTTGAGAATTGATTTGATATCACAATATAGCCCAGCCTCCCTAACTAAAAAGCTTGGATGAAGATGGGCTGCTGCCCCCACACTAGAGTCTAAGGCAGGTGTGTGGTGATGAGAGAAGAGAAAGGACTACTCAGATGCAAAGGCCCTTCCTGGAGATACAGCTGAGATCATAAAGAACCCCCTGGATTAGGCTTCAATCCCAGGGAAAATAAACAAGAAATGGCAGGACTGGAGACAATTCATCTCACAGGATATTACTTCTTCAGTGAGGAGGCTCCCTCCAGGTGCCTTGCTCTGTCTCCTGGTCTCTGTTCACATGGCAGGTCCCACAGCACCACCTCTTAGGCCTACAATGAAACACACCCTCAGCATGGCCTCCCTCCCCAGAGGGGTGGGGTCTCCCTTCCACATGGGTCCTCCTCAGAGGACAGTCACTCAACCTTCATGCTCTGCCACAGGGACAGGGGCAGCAAGGGTGGCCTGGTCTCGCCAATTTTCCTGATGTTAAAACACAAATGAACCTCAGTTCCAACTAAAGTCATAAGCTGTGAAATCCAGAAGTCCCTTGGACATCATCTATTTCAATAGCTCTTAATGTTTTTTGAGTCTTGTGGCCCTATGAGGATCCAATAAACACAGACACAAATATACACACTTGTAACAAAATGTTGAATATGGAATTTTCCAGTGGTTCCAGGATTATCAGCTAAGCCCAACACTGGGAGAATGGAGTCATCACATATCACATATTCTATGGAGAGCCTAAAGCAATTAGAGCCAGACATCCCCACCCTAGCACAGGGCTTGGGGGAAATGGCAAAACCAGGCCTGCTACCTCTAGCCGGGGCCACTCTGTCCTTTACCAGTCTATCCAGTAAGAATGAAAAGCAATGTCCTAAGGAGAAAGGAGTTTGGTGGAGGTGATCACACTTCCTCACCGGAGCCAGGAACAGGGGGCTCCAACAGGTGAACTCATAGAGATTGAGGGAGCCTAAAAGAGAAGAGGGCTGGCATTTCATACCCATGCCTTGGGAAACTTGGCACTCATAGGTCCCTCTAATGTTGTGGCTAGATGGAGCAAAGGCTGGTAATGTATTTTGGGAAAAATATGATGTATGTTCCTTGTAGTTTGGAGTATATATCTAGACAGAGGCTGGGGCCTGCTTCACTCCTAGAAATTTCTAGAGATTGGAGGCTGGCTGTAGCAGCAAAAATGAGGATCACAGTGTAGGGAGCTCCCCACCACTGTTACCACTGTGTGTGGCTCATAGCTGGTACAAGAAAGGACCCCTCTCCTCCATGGTCCTCAGAAAAGGAGTTAGGAATGTGTGCTCAGGGATAGAATGAAGAAAATTGTGGCTATCTCCATGTGGATAAAATTCTGGTTATCTTATTCCTCAGCTAGTGGGAAGCTGAACGCTGCCCCCAAAGCCCATGTACACCACTGATGTGGGGATCACGACGTTGGCCACCAGCCAGAATCGAGACTGACCCAAACCTCAGGGCCAGAAGCACCAGCCTCCCCTCCCCTGATAAGTTCTCAGGTGTGAGGAAAGACTTCTGCTCCCACTTTTCATCCTCCTTGCCTCAACCCTGGAGGGCCTGGACCCAAGGGATGGAGGGAAGCAGACTCCCAACTCTAAGGTGCAGGCAAGGGAGCAAACCATACTACCTAACTTCTACAGGTTCCTGGAGTCATGGGTAAAGTCTTCACGGGGGGAGGAGAGCAGAGGAGAACAAAATTGAGTTTCAGATTGAAACTTCAAACTGGACTTAACTTCTAATAACTAAGAGTGACAGAAAGTGACGGAATTTGCCCAAGATGTTGCTAAGGGTAGAAAAGAGTCAACATGCACAGCTGAAGGCAATGATTAGAGAAAATGAAGTCAAGTCATGTTTACACCCCAACTGTGTTAAGACTAGCTGATAAATCACATGTGCATCCTTATTTTGGCATCTGATTTCAATGTGTTTATGAACCATCAAATATTTTTTAGTAACTTTTTTTAAATTCAACCCACCCGTTTTATACATGAGTAAAACAAAAGTGGAAGTGGCTTGCCCAAAGACACATAGCTAGTAGCAGAACTTAAAGAGACTCACACCCACTGACTCCTGACAAGGTCAAAGGAAGCATCTGTGCCTAGCATTGTCCTTGATAATACAGCTGGGGCTGCAAAGGTGGTGCTTTGAATCCAAACCATGAGCTTCTTCCGTCCTGGGAAAGTCCAAGGCGGTATGGAAGCAAGCCTAGACTGAAGAGAAGAACACCTCTTAGATGGTGACTTGCATCCACTTGAGACTTTGAGGCCAAGGATATATGGTAAGTAGGCAAGCTTCGCAATTGACTATTTTGCTTGGAGCCCTATGGTTATAGAGCACACCCCTCCATAATCGCACATAAGTTGAAAAAAGGCTAAAACAAATCAAAAATATAAAGACTGTTGGATGGTTTACCACATTGGACAATTCACCCCAATTCATTCCCTCCAGAATTGCTGACTGTTGAGTTTCAAGAGTTGATGGCCTCAAGGCCTAATTAAGGGGAGAAATGAAAGAAAAAATGGATAATGAACAGAAATCTCACACTAATCTCTAAGGAAAGATGTGTGTTTCCAAGTTTACCATTGAATTGTTGCATTTTTCAAAAATTACAAACCAGTCTTTCTTTCCTTTTAGAAATTGTGCAAACATGGCACATCTTCAGCATGCCTTGCTAACTGCAGATTCCATTATGTGTTTAATAATTGACTATTCAATACAGATTGATGTATTTTTGTTTGGAACTAATTCACCTTTGTCTGTGCCTCCGCACGAATGTTCAGTGAATCACAGATGGGGTCATAGAAATGCTCTGAGTGCCGGCTGCCTGACACAGACCCGCATCCTTGGGATTATTCACGTCAGGCCCTGTGCTCAGAAATGTTCTAGCATGCTAAAACCACCTGAAAATGTGATTTATGAAAGCCAGAGAGTGCAGGACGACACCTTTTCCCTTCTAATGAGAACTAACAAATCACAGTCTCCAGACCGTCTAACCCAGTGAAGAAATTGTTGGCTACAGAGTTAACAAAAATGAACGGCCTCACACCCTACCCATTAAGGCCATAAAGCCCAGCTGGAAATCAGGCTGAGATGTGTTAACTGGGGAAGGAGGTATTAGCAAATGCTTTTGCATTGACTTCTCTGTGGTGAAAGGAAAATCTTTCCTCCTGAAGAGTTTCCACCTTGCCTTTATCAGTTTGGATTTATGGATTTGGGCAGCACTGCAAACAGCACAAATGGTGCATAATTTTGTGATGGACTGGACATACCATTCTACAGCATGCTCTCCTGGGAAGGACTAGCTCTGTGCCAGGCCTTGGATGCTGAGCAGTGGTGATGTCGTATGAATGCCACAAATCTAAAAGGGGGAGAAGAAGAACTTATTCCAAAATTATTCTTTTCCATTGCAATTATTTTGGCTGCTTTCATACTAGAAACAGAGGACTTGACATGGCCTTGTGAGGGAAGCCCAGGTATGGGCTGGAGGGCAAGGGCCTTCTGCAGAAGGCCTCATTGCTTGGGCCTCTGGCCAGCCATGAAATAGTATTCTAGAATGGGGAAATAGTTGGAAATGGGGTTATAGAAGAAACATCTCTTTCAATCTTTTGTGGAAGCAGGGCATATGATTTGATAGCTAGTATATTATTTCATAAAATTATCCGTTCACTTCAAAATTCTAGCCACAAAGCTAGATGTCTAGATCCCTTTCTTATTGTAGCTTGAGTTTGTCAATGGAATTTCCATTGTTTGGGGATGTGGGATCTATTATTTTTATTTAGTGGGTGCGCTAAAGTAATGAATGCCTAAACTCGTGCATCCCATTTAAGGACTCTACTCTGTTAGATGCAAGAGAGGAAAGAAATTTCCTGACTTTCTCTGCCCTCATCATTGCTTTGACTATTTTGTTGACTTGAATGTAGGCATGCAAATTAGTATGTGCCCAGGGGCCAGGTGCTGAGGACAGCCTGTGCTTCCTTGGGGCAGCCAGAGCTTGTGATTTAAGCTGCAGTTATAATCGAATCTGCACCTAGGTCAAAATTGGTGCAGTTTGGCCAGCTAATCGATTCTTTTTTTCACTAATCAGCAAACTTGTTAAAATACCCTCAAAACTATTGCCCAGACCTCAATGCCTCTTGAATGAACAGGATCCAGCTACTGTTTTTGCTTTATTATACTTCTGCAAAATAGTCAAGCTACAGAATGGACATCCAATATTTTTAGCTATAATAATAAACTTACACAACACTTACTAAAAGGCAGCCTCTCTTCTAAGTGTTTGTACCTATTAACTTATTTAATCACAAAAATTATATAAGGTAATTACCTCAAAATTACAGATATAGAAACTGAGGCACAGAGAGGTTTCTCAGGTTACCCAGCCAGTCGCAGAGCTGGGCTTGGGACACAGGCTACCTGGTGCCACAGTCTATGTACTAAGTCCCCATGCTACTGCCTTGCCTGGAATAAAAATGCAACATGCTATTATATCATTAATGATCTAAAAGGTTTTTATCTTTTTTGTTATGAATTCCTTCATTCAGTCTCTAGATGTAAGCACTGCAATAAACCTTAAAGGAATAATAAAATATAAATTTAGAGCACAGTCTTTCCCTCCATGGTGAAGAGCATGGGCTTGGAGGGGAGTGATTGGCAGCTATGCCTTTTGGAGCTGTGTCAACTTGGCAGTGTAACTTACCTCCCCAGGCCTCGGGCTGCCCACGTGTAAAATGGAGACATTAAGCACTGCCTCCAGACATCCCACTACCTCACAGGAGGACTGTGCTCCTGTAGGCCCGTGGCAGACAGTCACTGTTGGAAAGTGCTTCGGATGGGATGATGGAGGGCCAAGGTTTCGGGCAGCAAACATGTTCGTGTGTAGCTTTGGTCAGCTGGGGCTGGTGTGCCAGTGTTGGGTTTTTGAAGATGGTGTAGCAGGACAACCAAATGTAGCCTCCTCTTGGGACAGGGTACCACACACACGGACTGTGATGTGAATAGCACCCTTGGAGTTGTGCCGCACGGTGACCGTAGAGTGGGAGAGAAAGAGCATGCCTGAAAAAGCTGAGGAAGGGAGATTTAGAGAAAGGAGAGAGAGGGGAAAGAGGGGCAACTGCTAAAGAAATTTTTTAAAGGAAGTATTTAGAAAAGTTTAATATGTGTGATGTAAATTCCCACTCCACCTCCCTATGAGACCTGCAGCAAAAGCCACACCATTTGTCAGTGCTTTTTAGAGTTGGACTTGGGGAGTGCTTTACAAGAGATTGATGGGAAGGGTAGAAACAACATGATAAATTTGATCTTTCGGCAAGAGCAGCAAAGTCCAGACCCTCCCTTGGTGTTTACCATAGTGCTTACTTCTAAATTACACAAAGTAGCAATGCAATTGTGGTCTGAAAACTCATGCTACAGAAAGTAAGAAGGGCACCAGGAGGGTTCAGGACAGGCTCCCTAGAAGAGGTGGATGAATTGACTGGAAGCATGAGAGTAAAGATGGCTTTCAGAGTATTAGGAGCCACAGATGTCTATGATGCGAAACAGAGGGGCCTGGGAAACCTCTACCCCACCACCTGTCTGTCCCAGGCCTCAGTGGCATGACAAGATGGCATCGTGCTACCTAGAGTGTGGAAAGGGGCTCTCTGAAAAGATGGAGCGTGCCCTGACACACCTGGCCATGCCTACCAACCATTTTCTCTGGGTGTAGATGGGCATAGGACATTTGGAGGGTAATAGGAAGACCTGTTTCTAGGATAACTTCCCAGACCCCATGGTCTGGGGCTTCCTACGTTACTGCGTGGGGCAGGCATTACTGCAGAGAAACAGAACATGGGAAGGAGAGGACAGTTCATGCGCCCATTCAACCAATACCTACTGAGCTCTGTGCCAGGCTCGGCTAGATGCTGGAGGGTGCTCTGCTTCCCCTTCAAAGATCTTTTGTTCTGGTAAGAGTATGTAAATAAAACCCAAGGTTCATAGACATGCACTCAACCTGTGAACATCTCCATTCTCCCTACGGTGAGGGCCTCTACCATGTGGCACACACACCACATTGGCCAAGGGTTGTGCCTGCTTTCAGACTGCATGAACACACAGGGCTCCCCTTCGACCTCACAATGCACAGAGAAGTTAGAGCTTGGAGAGCACTGGGGCACTAGGGCTTCTGTGGTTCCAGCTACAGTATGAACTTAAAAGTGTTTGGCAACAGATAGCTCCACCAGAGAGGAAAGGTTTACCAGCCAGTCATGAGTGAGCTTGCTGTCCTAACCCACACTCTCCAATCCCCACACTTGGGGGAAAGAACGAAGTGCCATTTCCTGAGTGCCCAAGTGAGCCAGACGTTGGCTTGGAGACTGGCCCCTATGAAGTGGGTGTTAAAATTGCCATGTACATAGATGAGGAAACGAAGTCTCTTTGCATGAGAAATTTGTTATCCAGCTGCTAAATGGCAGGATTGGGATTTGAGGCCATCAGACATGTGACAGACCTGTCTAATGCATTCTTGTCCCACAGCCTGGCTCATAGGATGCTGCCCTCTGGCCTCACCTTCCCCATGCTTGCTCTCCCTGTGTTACCACTCCACCTCCACTTGTGCCAAATGACTTTCATCCCCCGAGTATCACCAGGTCATTGCTGAGGCTCTTCTAAATCCCACCCCTAACACTCCCAGAAGCTCAGCTCAGACGCCATTTCTTCTGGAATACTTTCCTCAACACTAACCCACCACCATCCCCAGGCTGAGCTCCTTATAAGCTCCCATGGTGCCTGCACTTCCCTCTATCATGGCTGATCAGTGAGTGTCATTGTCCTTTACTTCTCTGTAGCCCTTGAGAACAGAGCCAGATGAGATTCATTCTGTAGCTCAGAGCCTAGACCAGGCAGGACACGGCTCAACAGAGACTCAGTCATTGTTTTTGGGAAGGAGAAAAGGGAGGCATGGAGACAGAAAAGAGAGAGAGGAAAGGGGAAAGGAAAGAAAGGGGGAGATGTGGTCCCCAAGGACCATCATATGCCTCCCTTCCAGTCTTATCTTCCCCACCACCGCCCTCAGATCTGACAGAGACAGTGACTTCTCTGTCCCCAGATCAGGGGCATAGATTCCCAGGCTGGGACAGTAAATTGACACTGCAGTCAATTTTTAGTCTTCCCGAAGGGCACCATTTGTTGGCCAATGATCCACAGTGAATTTTTAATCACAGATCAGTGGCTCCCCCTCCCCTTGCCCCTGCCAGGTCCTGGTGCTACTGTGTGCTGAGGGAACAGGGACTCTATTTGACTAAGATCTGCAGTAAAGCTAATCAGGAAGGGGGGATTGCTGCTTAAGCCTCTGCACTGGCTGCTGAAGCCTCAAACATTTTCATTTGGCAACTGTCCCCTCAGATCTGGGGACAGTTCAGATTTGAGAGCCTTAAGAGGCGTAGGTGTGGGGATTGTTTGCTCACACTGGGTTTTCAGGGCCCCCTGGCCATTATTACCAGCAGAGGCATGGAAGTTGGTGATAAAAAATTGTATTGGGGGCCAATATGGATCTAGGGCTTCCCAAGTTATAAAGCCTTTCATGCCTGTGACCTCAATGAATCCTCACAACAGCAACATAGAAGGTGATATCACAAAAACTTTTTTTTTATTGGATGCTTACAAGATGTCAGGCCCTGCACACATTTGCTTTACAAACACTCTCTCTTTTACGTCCACAGCATCCAGGAGATACTTTCTCTTATTTTACAGATAGCGCTCTCAGGGATGCTATGTTTCTTGCCTAAAGTCACACAGCTAAGAGATGGGAGATCTGGAGCTTAAATTCAGGTCCGTCTGATAACAAAAGCCATGCATTTGACCACTTTGACAAGCAACACGCCCATTTCACAGATGAAAAATTGGTATACGGTAAAGCTAGGACAGGATTTGAGCAAAGAAATGAGCGTCGGCTCTGGAATCAGATAGAATGGAATTTAAGTCTTGGCTCAGCCACTTAGAAGCTACATGGCCTTCAGCAAGTTGCTGAGTCTCCATTCCCTCAAGTGTAAAATGGGGATAAGAACACCGTCTCGCAAGATGGTTTGCAGCAAAACCCCTCAAAGTGCTGCTTCAAGAAAATCAAAAGATTCTCACTTTGGCCACTTTCTACATTTCTGGAGCCATCAGTCATTAGAAGCTAGTGAGTCATTGTCAGCTCAGGCTCTCTCTGTGTTAAATGTCCATTCATTCAATGGTCACAGGATAAAAGGAAGAATTACCATTATTGAGCCCTGCCCACATTGTAGGCACTGTGCCAGGCACTTTCTCGTGTTTCAGAGCAGCTTGCAAGGTGGGGATTTTTATGCATCTTTCAGGTAAGAAAACTGAGGCACAGAGGTGATCTGGGTGATAGTCATAGGTTGTCTGGCCCCATCCCTCCCTTTCCTTCACATCCTGCCTGTGATTTGCCATAGCGATCCATCAATTCCCAGAAAACTGCTTTTCCTCATTCAGGGCATCTGCCCTCTCACCAGGAAACAAGGCTAAGTCTTGCCTGTACAAGTTTGTATGAATTTCAGACAGCAAAGCTCTACTATGTTAAGAATTTAATTATTTGGTCTTTTATTTTTACTTTTCAAAATAAAATGCATTCATCATGTGAGTAAGAGCTTTTTTCCTTCTGTTTGCAAATAATATTACTTAGCCTTCTTTGTACTGAAGGGAATTTACTTAGGAGTAAAAAATAAAGAAAGAGGAAAAAGAAAGGAAGAAATTACAGTGAATAATAGGCCCAGGGAACATAATTACAGAAATACTACAGATTTTGCATTAGCTGGAAAATTGCAGCCATTTCATTGTGGGAGTAAAGCTTTTTTCTTTTATTTTAAAGTGGATCCTTCACCTTCCAAAGGGCTAATTACGGTACTGCCTACATGTTGTGTTCATAGGCTCTAATTTCATCTTTTCATTAACCACAATGGCAAATAACAAAACTGTGCCTGCACTCTGGAAGCATCTGGGTGATGGCTCCCGTAACAGGAGGGAGGGACACAGCAATCACCCATCTCGTGACTCGGTCCATGTTTTCCATAATTGAGCTCACCAAGGACCTTGTCAAAATCCCCTCCTCCAGCTCAGCAGAAAGAATTCATAAAACAAAGCAGGTGGGTGGCAGGAACCTGGAGGGGGTCCAGGGAGGGGGAGGTAGAGGGAGGGCAATTCAATGGCTGTTAAAAGGTAAAAGCCCTAAAATGATGTTTATGGAGAGTTTTTAATGATGTAGGAGAATGTTTGAAATATAATACTTAGAAAAAGCAAGCTCTATGATAGTGGACAGTATGATTTCAACTATGTTAAATGTATATATATACACACATATATATCAATATAGCTATCATATTCTATACTTAATTCATATCAATTAATAGGTTTCTTTAATATCCAAATATAATAACTCCAACCCAATCTCACAGAAAGGCAGGAATCCAAAGCTTTCTCCTTAATATTTCAAGGACACTCTGAGAAAAGGAGATTTCATTTTTCTAGGCATGGCCTCTCACCTCTTATTCCAAACCCTCCTCTTAGCACAGTTATCAATCCCCTTGAGAGATCTCAGCACCGTTCCATTGTGCCCTGCTCTTCTCCCTGAGCCATTTTCTCCTGCTCAGGACAAGGAACTCTCTCCTGTAACCCCCATGGCACCAACAATAGTCTTTACCCTAAAGGTCTGAGGATAATAAAAGTGGGGCCTGCAGCGCAGGGCAGGAAATGTCTGAGAACTGAACATCAGGCTTCGGTCTCTGAAGCTGACTGGACATGCGGAGCCCCAGACAAGATCTGCCAGGTGTATCTTTACTGAGGACACAGGCTGACTCTGGTTCCGGGTTTCCTGCTCTGCCTCCGTGTGCATGCGTGTGTGTGCACGCATATGTGTTTGTGCATGTACATGTGCATGTGTTTCTGTTCCTCTCTGCCATTTGTGTGTCCTTTGTGTCTTCCTGTGTCCCTTCCTTTTCATCCCTCTCTGTCTTCATCTCTGCCCACTCCTCTCTCTCTCTATTCGTCACTTTCTCCCTGTGTATCTCTCTCTCTTAGATAATCTCTTAGGCTTCTCACTGTGTTCACATCCTATCTTTTCCAATTTCCAGAGTCCCCTCATTGGAACGTTCCTTCTTCTCTGCTTTTAACAGAGGACTAAAAAAAAAAGAAAAGAAAAGAAAGAAACTTCTCTGTGATTAGATGTAGAGAATTCAGAAAACTTTTGTTTCAAAGTTTTCCAACCAGACTAGCCCAGGAGAGCAAGAGAGGGAAGCTAACAGGCCCATTAAGGTGTCTTCCCAAACAAATGTCTTCCTTGTCCTTCTGCCTAAATGCAGAAACAGCTGCAGCTTTAAAAATAGCACATTTTCATCTTTCGAAGGAAATATGCCAAAATTTTAACACTGGTTGTCTTCAGGTGGAAAGAAGTGGTTTAGTGTTATTTATTTCTTCCTATTATTCTGAATTTTCCAAATTGTCCACAGCAAGCATGAACTAACTACTTTATCATAAAATCTGCAACGTATTATGCACCTGCCAGATGATTTAATCTTCACAACAGCCCTAAGAGGGAGATATTAATATGCCCATTTAGAGATTTAGAAAGGTTAGGCAATTTGCTCAAGGTCACACAAGCTGAGGTGGAAATCAAACTAGACCTTAGGCCCTCAGCCACTAAATCATGCTGCTTGTGGAGAGGCCATCCTCTACTTCATCTGCAGGTACAGGGCCTTGCACATACCTGAAAGCTTACTGGGTCATCTGAACTTCCTCGTCCAACTCCTCATTGTAAATGTAAGTGGTTCAGTACATTAGTACATTATGATTCACAAGATTAGCTTTCCCTGAAGGAGGACTCTACTTTCTCACCCCATTGACATTGGACTTGGCCCTGTGACCTGGGATGGGGGCACTATACACCCTTAGCCTGCTGAACCTAAAATGGCATGTGACTTGCTTTGGTTAACAAAGCATGGAGGAAAATGACATGTTACTTCTGCACTAAAGTGTTAGGATCCAGCTTATGGTTCTCCATGTTCGTCTCTTCCCTCTGCCATAACTCCATGTGCCCAAGTAGGTCAGTGTGTAAACATGGAGTGAGCAGAGCAGAGGTTGACCCATGATGGACATGGAATGTGGCCAGGGCAAGAAATCCATCTTTGTTTTCCTAAGCCACTGAGAGGCGAGGGTTGTTTGTTACCACATTATGACTTAACCTGAGCTGACTGACTCCATATGTGTAAAACTACAAATGTATAAGCAATTGCTGATACATTTCCTACTTGCTCTTCTTGGAAAGAAAAAATAGGGAAATCTTGACCAAGTGTTAGTGTAAAATTCCACTTGTCCTATCTGAACATGTTCTTGGGGAAATTACCTCCTGCTCTAGGGTTTCTTCTCACTGCATGCTGTCCTGGTGGGGCAGACTGTCAGGATCAGTCCCAATCGCAGGCTCTGGAACTGCCCTAGGAAAAGCAGGCCAATAGTGCATGTCTCTACGTCACTACAAGACCACATGGAAGGGAGCATTCAGCCTGCTGTCCACCCTCGAAGAGCACTGAGCTCCAACCAACTGTGGTCTCAACTGGAGACTTGAGGCTCAGGTACCATCTGGACAAAGAGTAATGTGATAAATACGGACAGAAGACGGGTAGTGCAGTCAATTATCACCTGTGGCCTGAGATCCAGACAGCCACACAACCTTTACGGACAATCTGTGCTCCCCATGCCTTTAGCAAAGTCGCCTGCAAGGGAAGACTGGCAACTTACCCAAAGAGCTGCAGGTTCAGAGTAAAAGAATAACTATGACCACTGGGGAACAGGCAGGAAAGAAAGCAGACACTCCTCTGCCACTGAGAGCACGGTCAAGCGATTTTTCAAAGAATCCTTGGGGGTGAAGATGATCATCTCATCCCTAAGTGATTCAGTTGGTAGTTCTGTTGGTGAAGTATCTTTATTTAATTTATTCTTATGATTCTTGCATTCTTTCATCTAGGCCATCATTCTTTCCTTCACTCATTCTGGGATTCATTCATTTCTTCATTCACTCAGCAGATGGGTCCTCTGAGCACAGTGCAGGTGCCAACAGCAGCAGCCTGAGCAGCACGCGGAGGAGGCGCGGCAAGCGTGCAGGCCAGGGCTCCACGGGCAGAGGGAGACAGAGCCTAGGTTCACGATGGAGCCTTTGCTACTAGGTTCAAAAACCCAGTGGTGAAGTCTTCATTCCTAGCTATTATTTTAGGATCTGGGATATAGACAAAATCTGTTCCTCGCTGAGACCCTGTATCTCCACTTTGCCTAGTCACTGGCTGGCCTGAGAATAGCATGTCCTAAGCTTGAAAACTTGAGGCAGACCCTGGAGAAGGTAACAGCTGGAGACTGTCACAAAACCATGTTCCTCCCATGAGGGAAGCAAGTCATTTCTGAAGTCATATTTGAGCAATACATGAAGATGATCACACCTTCTGCCAACCAGTATTTGTTGACAGGAACTCATGGAGTGGCCAAGGTCTCTGCACATGACTCACAGCTCTGGGCCAAAGTTTCTGGCAAAGTGGGACAGGTTAGAGCTACCTCTTTCTCTCTCTCCTCCCTCCTTTCTCCCTCTCTCCTTGAGCTAGGACACCCATGTTCTCCTGCCCTTGGACATCAGAGCTTCTCAGGCCTTCTCAGGCCTTCGGAAATACACTAGCAACTCCTCTGACCCCACCCCAGTTCTCAGGCCTCTGGCCTCAAACTTGTAGTTACACCATCAGCTGCCCTGGTTTTCCAACCTTCAAACTCAGACTGAATTATACCATGGGCCCTCCTAGCTCTGCAATTCATAAATGGCCAGTTGTGGGACTTCTCAGCCTCCATAATTATGTGCATCAATTCCCTTAATAAATCTCTGCTTTATATAGCTATATAGATCCTATTAGTTCTGTTTCTCTGGAGAACCCTCACTAATACAACCTCCATTCAACCATAAGCTCCTTGAAGGCAGAAACCATGTCTTTGTAAGTGGAACATGAATGGTGCTGCACAGGTAATCGAGAGATCAGAATTCTAGGACCAATTTGTACTATCAGATTGTTGCTAGGCTGAATGTTACTGATACTCAACTACAGTAGCCTGACCAAATAGGTTTTTAAGTTTCTCATAAAATAAGAAGCCTGGAGGTAAGCAATTCAGGACTGGAACAGCAGTTCCGTGATGTATTTAAAACATCAAATTCCTCCTATTTATCCACTCAGCCATCCTTAGCAAGTGGCTTTGGAGTTCATGCTTGTCACCTCATAGACTCAAGAGGGCTTCTTGGCCTCCAAGCTCATTCCACATTCTAGGCCAAAAGAAGGTTAGAGGAGAGGGACAGGAAGATCCTTAGCTTGGAAAGCAAAACCCTCCTAGTGATCCCAAGCAGACTCTCTTTGCTTCTAACGGCACCTTTAGTTGCACAGGAGTCTACGATTCTAAAGAACACTGGGGTTCCATTGCATCCCTGCCTCCCTCCTTACAGCGGCCTTGGGGTTTCCTTTTGGGAAACTGCCTCTCTCCATTATGAGAATCTTAGTAGAAGAGTAAATTCAGATGCCTCGCCTTCAACATCCAAAGTCGAAGGAGTTTGCCAACACCTTCCCCAGGACAACCGAAGCCAATCAGAGGGGCTCTCCCAACACTTGACTCATGCGTAAGTAAAACAAGGGCGTGTAAGAAGTGTCTGGAATTTAATCATCTATCCCTGTAGTGGCATCCTGACAAGGCCATTTCTGTTAAGACATTATTCCCAGAGTTTTTGCTTTCTAGCTTTTTGGAGCTGCTTTCTTCCCACCCCTTGCTAATCCTGGATCTCCAACCTTCCTGTAAGTTCTGAAGGCCCAATCTTACCAATAAACTCCCATCTACTAAGTTAACAGAGACCGTTTCTGTTGCTTGTAACAAAAAAATCCTGACTTATACTCCAACATCACCACTACCCAGCCATATGTGATGATAAGAAGATCATCATACCTCTTTGAGTACTCTCTTCTCATCATGAAAGGATGGGTTATTACTAAAGTGTTTTTTACTGTGAACAATGTATTACAGCTTTGAATACCTCCAGAAGGCCGTTTTTGTACCAAGTAGGCCCAAATGGACTTCAAAGCCTGGATTATGGTTTTAGCCACAAGGGTGGAATATAAAAGCTCCATTAGGAAAGACAACTTACAGCATTGGATGCTGCTACCGGAGCATTCCTTAGACAATCAAGCCTAGATAGATGCTAACAAAACCTACCCCACTGCTGGTGGCGCCAGAGTGCAAAGTTTTCAGTAGTAAACAGGTGCTATTTAGTGTCTTCTTGCCATAATTTCAAGGGTCCACTTACAATTCTGTAGTTTCAATTGTTCTTACTTATCAGACTTCTTAATTGCACCACCATAAAATATGTTTTTAGGGAGTATCTGTTTTCCACCTTAAAGCCTCTTCTGCGGCAGACATGCATGTGCCTTATAAAACTTCAGAATAAAGGGCAGAGGCCTTTGTAAATTCATAGTCTGCACCTGAAGGAAAAATTACTTTGTTAGAACAGCAAAGTGGCCCCAGTTTGGCCTTATTTTCTAGCAAAAATTTCATTGCTTAGCTGCATTTAATAATCCATGGAATATTTCTATTAACTGTAGTGTGTGAATTGTGTGACTGAAGAATGGGTAAAAAGGTGAGAAATAGGAATACAAAATATGCAGAAAATGAAAATAAATGAGATCTTAAATATTTGATCAAGGCCTCTATTTTCAGGTAACTAGTTACCATCTTGGGCCCTCAAACCCCAACAGAAGCCACAGAACACCATTCTGAATTATTAAAATGACTAGGGAAAACTTTTTTGTTTTTACTACTTTTAAATAAGTATATAGCCTTTCAGACTAACCTTCGCCTAAATATTTAACACAGACATTGGGCCAAATATAAAAAAGCAGAAGTTCTCAGTCTAATACTCAACTGTAATTGTAAGTAAGATTATATAATATTACTTGGCCACTTCATTTTATTTTTTTCTCTCTGTGTTTTAACAATTCTTTTCAATTTGAGAGGAATCCAATCTAGATTAGTTGAAAGTCTGCATTCTAGAATATTTTTAATTGTATATTTACTGATCATATTTTTCATTAACTCAATTCAATTCATTCATTCAACAGCAAATATTTATTGATTATCTACTGGGTGCTAGACATTGTTATGGGTAGAGTGATATATCACAGAACAAAATAAATAAAGACTCAGCCCCTTTTGGACCCTACACTTAAGTGAAGGAGATAGATATTAATAAAAATATACTGCAATGATAGGTAATAAGTACTGTGAAGGGGGTGGTATCAGCGTGGGAGTGTTTGCTTTCTTGTTTGGAAGGGTGGTCTATTAGAAAGCTAATGAATTGGGTGAGTTACCTTGAGAGTGAGAGAGTGTTTCATTTCAGTCAGCGAGAATAGCAACATAGTGGCTCCGGGGTGCAAATAGGTGCAGTGTGTTCAAGGAACAGCAACAAAGCCAAGGAGACTAGAGGTGAGGATGGCCAATATCGGCGAGCTTGTCAGGGCCAACCTTGTGAGGGCCTCGCAGGCCATGGGTGGGGGGGGACTTGGGGTTTTACCTTAATTGCGGTGGAAGCCACTGTGGTTTTTTGAGCAGGGGAGTGTTATGAACTGAGTCACATTTTAAAAGGATCACTTTAGCTCAATAGTGAGTATGGCCAACGGAGCCAGGGTGACAGAATGGAGGTTTTCTAGGGGGGCTGCTTCAATGGCTCTATAAGAAAGATTTCACACGAGCATTATCTGTTCATGGTTTGTAAGAAAACATCCACCTTCTAAAGTACTTGCAATGATTGAAAAGCTTGCCCTCTCTGGTCATTTGAAAAGTCCACCAGTCTCCTTCTCTCATTTTATTTTTAACCAGTCAGTGCTTGCTATTTCTCAGTGAAAGCTCAGAAATCAAGGCTAGAATGAGCTCATCCGAACACAGAGGCTGACCTAGCCTACAGTCCCATCGCATACTTTCCAAGAGTGAGTTTTCCAGAAGGTCCTCAGGTCTCATCCCAAGACTGTGACTCGGCCATCTGCACATTGCATACTGCCCCAAGTGTTCCTACTGAAACTTCATAAGGAAACTGCAGAATAGTATTATTTTATAGCTCAATCTCATTTTGGTAAACACTTTTTTGTGCCTAGAAATAGTGTCTTAATTATTCAAAAATATGAGCCAATCTGTCAGTTCCACTTTTTTCTCCTTAGTGACTTGCCTCCTACAGAGTTTCCTCGGGTGGGATGATTCTGAGGCATGTTCTTCATTCACACTGCTTTCTAGACATTTCCCCCAGGATTAATCTCCGATCATTTATTACAGTGGCTGGTTTAACAATCCTTTAAGGGCTCCCTTCCCTTCCCTCTATTACTTCTCCACTCCTCTGCTGGTGTTCCCTGTACCTCCCACATAAACTACTTGCATTAGCATTCTCGTCTTAGGATCTGCTTCTGAGGGTCTCACACTGAGACATCCTCCATGTAAAATCCTCCTCCTTCCTGAGATGGCATTACCTGGCCACTCTCCTTGAGCCATAGTGGCAGATAGGATCCAGAAGAAAAGAAAGTTACCAATCAAGGGGAGATCCAAAAATACTATTCCCATAATACCCATGATCCAATAGCCCTTTGTGAGCTTAAGCAAAGGACATGACTTGCATCTAGATATTCCCCCTTCTAAACAATTAGGAGCTAATTTTCTCTTCAGAATGGATTTTGCAGCCACTGCCCCTCCTCCACTTAGGTTAGGTAAGTTTGGCTATTGTGTGAGGTTCTTACCTCTCACCACAGGGGACACTAACTTCTTGCCCAGGAAACCAGGCTTCCTCCTCCATCAAGCCTTAGTCTTCCCTACCCCAGAAAAAGATAGCTTCCCTTAGGAGGGGATATCACTGCCCGGCCTCTTCACTTGCTCTGTGACTTGGCCCTTGATTTTAACACAAGGCTTCTAATCAACCTGTGGTATCACATGCTACACACAAATACTTAGAAATCCCTAAACTTTTTCATAAGCCTCCCATCCTGCTGGGAGACAAATTGACTAAATTAATAGGACAGTATCCAAAGATAATTATTCTTGCACACTTAGATATTAAGCCACTTAATCCTCCCTAAAACCCAGTGTGGCAGGGGTTGTTATCTCCAATTACAGAAAAGGAAACTGATGCTTGGAGAGGTAAAATGACTTGCCCAAGGTCACCTTGTGGAGCCACATTTCTTATTGTAAGCAGGAAAAAAGGAATTAGAGAGAGCATGGATGCTGTGTCTTCCATGCGAGGGAGGAGGTACCTTTTACCTGGGCACTTATTGGGTGCTAGCTGCATGCCCCTGTGCTGATACAAAAGGAACAAGTTTATGGGCCCTCCTCAAAGTGCGGACAGTGTGCCTGCCCAGCCAACCTCATGGGAGAACTGTGAGGTTCTGGAGACAGGGGCAGGGTCCTGAGTCAGCTTTATAAATCACTCCCGGTACTAAGGTGAAGACTTGTCACAGTGGCTAGGAAAAGCTGGAAATTGATTGCCTAGCAATCACAAAACCTTGACATCATCCTCGATGTCTCTCTTTCTTTGCACTCCAATTCACTCCGTTAGGAAATTATGTTGGCAAAAGCTGGTGGAATCTTGACCTTCAGGGACCCTCCCTGCAAAGCCCATGTGAGTACAGGGAGTTATGGAGACTTCTGGGTAGGCAGAGGAAGCCAGACTGCATTAGGGAAGCAAATTCAGGACCTAAATTACCTAAGAAAATCTCAGGGGATAGTGAACCCGATCTCTAAGTCTCCAGGATTTTGCGATTTCTTTTCCCATTCTAAATAAATGTTCACTTGTATGCCATAAATTCTGTATTCTCTTTCTAAAACAGTCCTCCCTTCCCCTCTCCTCCCACAATTGTGTAAGCTTCAGGCTCCAGAAAACCTTCATCCACTCCTGGTTTGAGGTCTCAGCGCTCACCAGGGCAGGCTCGGGAATAGAGGTGTAAATTTGTCAGAAGGATGCGGGGGCGGCGCACTAAGAGAGTAAATCCTCATCTAACATAGCAGGAAGTCAATAGATAAATCAAGAAATCGCTATGTAAGCTTATTTTTTTAGCGACAAAGGGGCGACCACCAGAACTACACGAAGGAACTTAAAAAGGAGCAACGGAGAAGCGGCCTGTTGCTTTCATTGTATAAGCAAATCTAGGTAATTTTATTTTGTAAAAAGTGCTCGTGCATTACTTTGATATATTTTTTTATTCAGTTGTTAAAAAGGAAAGTAAAATTAAATAAAAATAAGAAATAAACGCAATATAAAACATAGCAAAGTAAAAAGCAAACGCTGACGCACCGCGAAAGATTCCCGGCGGAGGGGAACCAGGGGGCGGGGTTTGTGCCAGAGGCGGGTCTCCTGAGGGCCCGCCCCGAGCGCGGGGGCGGGGCGCAGACCGCTTCCCTCAGACTGGGTCCTCCCGGGGGAGCTGGGGGAGGCCAAGGTCAAGTTCGCCTTAGGCCTCGCCCCCCAGCGCGGGGGCAAGGCGGGCAAGTCCCGGGCTGCCCCCTGGAAGGCTGCCTGGCGTCCCGAGACCCAGTGCCACCCGCGCCCGGTCCTCGCGTGCGGGCCGCGCTGGCCAACAGCCGCGCTTCGGCCCTCTGGTCCCCCCAGGCCCCTGCAGTTTCCCGAGACTCGCCGAGCGCCGCTGCTCAGCCCCGCGACGCGCAGGTAAGCGCAGCCTGGGGCCCTGGTCAGCCCGCTCCCGCCCACGCGGGCGCCTGCGAGGACCCGGATGGCGGCTGGACGCCCGGCCCACACGACCGGGGCCGCGGCGGAAACCTGGGCGCCGGCTCCCGGGCGACAGGTGGCGGCGGAGTGCCGCGCGGGTGCCGGGTCGAATGGAACTCGGAACAGCTCCGCTCTTCCTCTGCGCGCCGCGCGTTCTCATTGCATCGTTATCGACCAAACCCTCAGTACCCCTTTGGCTGTGACCAGAGCCCCAGCAGACACGAGTTCGGATCCCACCTTCAGCATTTGTGCACTCAGCAGTTAACACATTAACTGCCGTGTGAGTTGTGTTTAACTCACCCTAGTTCTGAGCCCGGGGCCTCGTGAAGCATATGTAACTCACATGTCTCTTTACCTTGGGAGCCACGTGAACTATTTTTCAAGTTGCATATACCTCATGCACAGAAAACAATAAAAAATAACATTAAATTAGAAAGGATCGTTTTGTTTTCAAAGTTTTTATTCTATTTTCATAATAAAACACCATGGCCCCACAGAAAAAATTTTTTTTCTAGTGTGGCAGTCAATGTGTTAAAAACAAACACAATATCTAACTAATACTGTGTGCCACAGAGTGCCCGCCATTGGGCTAAATGCTGGAGCTAAACTGGTGGGCCACCTAATGTGGGGCCTGCCCCATGGAGTCACAATCCAGTGTGGGAGACTTACACCAGATGGATCCGTACAACCAAATTGTAAATGTTAAAACTGTGGTGAGAGCTCTGAAGATAAAAAGTGCAGGGTGCTGGAGATCTTTTATCAGGGTCCCCTGCTATAAAAGTCTGCTGGAACTAAAACCGCAGAGAATTCCAGCGTGGAGAACAACAGAGCAAACACATTTTGTTGGGACAGGATGTTGGCTTGTTTGAGGAAAAGAGTGTGAGTGGGGCTGGCTGCAGAGAGCTGGGGGAAGGCAAGTTCCTTTACCTTAACTTCCTTCTCTGTGTAATGGAACTGTTCTGCCCATAGAGGATGGAAACGTTGACTGTAAATGACTTAGCACTGTTTTAGGTGTGCGGTAAGTAAAGCAAAGATGAAGATGTTCTGGATGGAGGCTGGATGTTGTTGTGGGCTAAACACAGTGTGCCTGCCTCTGAGCAAACTCACCCCTCTCCTTGAGGCCTGTTTCCTCCTCTGTCAGATGAGGGGTTCTGAGTAGAATCTCTCAAACAGCCTGTTCTCTGAAATGATGACCGGTTTAGTCATTCATTCTTGGAACATTTAACTGGTGCCCACTTTACCCTGGCTCTGAGGATTCAGAGAGAAACCAGACAAGGCCCCTGTCCTCCTGGAGCTCATGTGGGGTGAGCCAGGTGAAATAAAGTGACAGTTCCAACCTGGCAGAGCCCAAAGGAAGGGGTCCTACCCTCTAGACTTGCCAGAGAAAACCCTCTGCTTCCAGCCAAGTACACATTTCCCCAAAAGCCAGCTCTGTGAATCCCCAGAATCTATAGTTCATGCTACTCCACTGAACATCAGTTACCTCCTGACTTTCATTGGTCACTCTCAGCTTTTGGTGTCACCCCCTAAAATGAGCCAAAAGACTCCCCAGAGGCAGCAACTCTGCTAGTCCCTTGCTGAGGACCCCTCAGACCTTGAGACCCCATGAATTTGGGAGACCTTTTTAGGCTTTAGGAAATACCTGTCAGCTGCTTGCTGTATTTTATTGGCTTGAGTGATCCCAATTTCTTCTTTGGCTCTGTTCACACCATTGGTGTCGACACAGGATTTGCTCCATGAAACCTGGCTGGGAGGCCCAGAGAGTGGGGAAACACAGTTGAGGATGGAGTCTGGCACAGTTTGTGGGGAGTGGTCAAAAACAGAGGACAAATGTTAACAGAGGTTGCTGGAGGGAGAAGGGAAGAGGGCAGCCTTTGTGCAGCCCTTCTGTTCACCTCTCAGACAACCATAGTATCCCAGCCAAAGAGAGAAGGGAAGCTCCAGGCTTAGTGGTCACAGACCTGGCTGCGCAACTAACCCTGGCACTTATCACTTACCATCTGAGTTATGAGGATTATGCATACTTGACAGATGCTTGGCATGTGTTGGCCCTGAGAAATATTAGCTCCCACCTTCTTCTTCCCCTGAATGAACTAAAATGGGAATAATAATAGTGCCTACCTCAGAGGGTTATTATGGGGATTTAATGAGTACCTAAAATACGTAAAGCAATGTCTGACATGTAGGATATTACTACTAGTAGTACTATTGATATTATTCCTTAGTCTGGACAAAAACTGGGGAAACAAGGCAGCTGAGGACAGGGTGATTAGCTGGGGAGTTGGGTTATCTGTTGCAGTGGTTTTGCCAGAAAGCATCAGCCTGGAAGCAGAGAGGGGTGTTCTGCATGATAAAGGGCCTCTTGGGCAGCCACACTGTCAGAATGCCCTGTAGTTTGAGTGTCTTTGGAGACTTGTGCCAAAGAAAAGACAGCAAAAGTTCTGGAGGAAAAGGTCTAAAATTGTCTTTTTCAAGATATTATATCTAACCCTGGGCTGGGTGTGAGTCCCCTGTAGGGGCTGCCACTGTCCCTTGCTGGCCTCTGCCATCCTATGGGCATGGTAAGCCTGACCATGACCTTGCTCTTTGACTGGCCTGGGAGCTGTGAAGTCTAATTTTGTAACCCTTATACCAGCAGAGAACCAGGCATGCCAAAAGAAATGCATGAATGAATGAACAAATAAATGAACAGAAGCCCAAGAGGCAAACTTTTTGTTGTATATTATGTATATATATATATTTTTTTTAAAAAGTGTATGAAGATAGGGAAAGACAACTAATGTATTGAAGCATTTGCTGAGGGCCAAGCATTTTCATGTATGTTGCATCTTAGTGGTGAACACCACAGCTGTGTAGTTGGGTAAAATTGCTTGTGTGACCTCCCATGCATCACCAAAGCTCTCTAAACCTAAGTTTTTGTATCTGTAAAACAGGAATCTTTGTGCCTAACTCATAGGGCTGTTAGGAGCATTAATCAAGAAAAGTATGTGAGGTGCTGCCCTCAGTGCACAGCATGTAGTATGGTAAGTGCTCAGACAATAATAGCTGGTGTATTATTACATTTATTAATCCTCCCAGTGATCTCCACTCTGATGAGGAAACTGAAGGCCACAGGCACAGATGGGTGACACTGATTCTGAACTCAGTCCCTCTGGAGTCAGACTCTGCAGACACCCGCCAGATAGCCTGTATGAAATGAAGTCAACCTTATATGCATTTCATTCATTACTTAAAGCGCTTGACTATGTGAAATCTTAAAAAGAGAGAAACTGCAAAATTATAATTTATGTGCCTTTCAAGTTCAGATATTTTATCATCTAGATAAATCTCCCATGCATCCATGTTAAACCACTTTGGGCTGTCGAAGCTCTTAAATAAAGTGGCTTATCCTGACCAGTGTCTGTCTTTGCTCGTTTATCATAGTTCCCCAGTAAAGATGGACAGATCCGTTTTGCAGTGCAGGCTTCAGGATGGCAGTCCCTGCCCCGCTATTTTAGCCATGCAGTTCCATGATGGTGTTTAACAAACCACAGTGGACTCGTGATTCCTTCATCATTGTTCCTCTTGCATACACACAGACCCGTGTGCCAGTCTAGGAATTAGGAATAGAAAGGCATTCTGTTGCTGGTGTGAATCTGAGAAATCGGCTCTGGGGAAATCTAAGATTCTCTGTAATGTGTTTCTGGGATAAGGGTGACCGCATTTTCTGGAAGCCAGAGCTGTCTGCTCCTTCCTCCCAGGACTGCCGTCTTTGGGCCTGGCCTCCTGCCCAGTGAATGCCTGGTCTGGATCTCTGTGCCTCCCTGCTGTCCCTGCTTCTGGCCAGACCTGCCCCTAAAGCCAGAATCCCTGGGGCAGCTGCAGAGGCACGAGCTGTTGCAGGGAAGCCTCCCTGAATCAACTCCTGTGCCTTCCCACAGTACCAGTGGTCACCTCTCAGCATGCCCTTCTCCAGCTGCCCTGAATTACCTCCTCTGCTGGGCTATGAGTGCTTCCACAGCTATTGGACCAAGTGTTCCCGGTACCCAGCACTGTGCCTGGCACACTGTCCTTCCTCCCTCCCTCTCTTCCTTCCTCCCTTTCTTCCCTTCCTCTACAAATACTTCAGGCAGTGTCCTGGGGATTCGAATGGTGAGTCAAAATGGCACAGTCCTGACCCTCGTGGAGCCCACACACATCACGAGACAGATTTACTAAAGACAGAATTAAGCACATAAGCACGCAGAGTAAGAGATTATAAACCGGGTTCACTGCCCCGAAGGAGGAGCCTGGTGTGCCACGGCTGTGTGCAAAAGTGGGGCAGATACAGAGATACAGGCAGTATCAGTACGGCTAGAGTGGGCCTGTGAGTGGTGGTTGGAGGCCTATGTTCATTTATTCATATACTTTTGAAGACCACTGGATGGTATTTTTCTATAAATTCTGGTAAACAATGCTTTATGCTGCCAAAGTAATCTTACTGCGAATGTGTACTTTTGAAAACGATTGTGCTTCGGCTTCCAAATGGGAGAATAATGCTAATGCTCTAATTTGCTTGCCGCTTTAGAGTTTACAGAGCCGGGTCGGCTGTTGTGTGGTTGGGTGCTCAGTTCTCAGCGTCATATGTCTCACACTGGGTGGCAGCAGCAGACGGAGACCCAGCTCATCCGAGAGAAGGTCTGGTGGGGTGGGCATGGGAGCTCTTTCCCTTCCAAGTGACAGAGTCCACCTGGGGGCTGTTTGTTTTCTCCTTCTCTGACACCCCTGGGCACACCAGGCTAAGGTTCCACATAGATTTTATCACGCCGTGGCTAGTGGCCTGCCGTCTGAGAGGAAACAAAGGCAAAGCTGACTGCTGTTGTCCAGAGGGTGGGCCCGCTGTCTGCACGCCGCAGTGGCAGGGTGAGCTGGCAGCGATCCCACCCATGCAGAGCCGAGCTGTCTCAGCACGGTCCCTCGTGAGGGACACCATGCTTGCCTTTCAACTCATTCGATTCCTCTGAAAACAGGGAGAAGATAACACTAAAAAGCCTGTTTTAAATAAGACATAATCCAGACAGCCCCAGGAAACATTCTGTCTGCACGCCTGAATGTTATTAGAGAGTTATTTTATTTCTTTGGCCAGAACTGTTAACACAACACTTCTCCAATCCCCATCAGTCTCAGATGTAGACCTTATTATAGGAGATGAGCTGCCATCTTCTCCACACAAAGCAAGGATACTAGCATCACCATACAGAGACTGAGAAGGCCTCCGCGCTACCCTTGGTGAGGTGGGTTTGACTGCCATGCGTAGGCCGTTGGAGAAGAGCTGTATTCTCAGGGTACAGCTTTAATAGGGTTATAATTGTGTGGCTCTTAGCCGTGGGAAAAAGAAGTGGTTCTGGAAATCTCCCTTCCATAAAGGCTGACACAGTGACGGTATTTATGCATCTTGAAAGTGCATGTTAAGTGGTGGATATTTATGAAAAGGATTCTGAGGAGTAAATGTGTCCATCAGTCAACCTGGAACTTTTTAGAGCTCCTAAGATGGTTTTAAATTAGAGCCAATCTTCTTCCTGCCTTCCCCCTTCCATCAGCTCCCCCCACCCCCTTTGCTTCCTCTTACAAAAATGAAATGTCAAAGCAGGACAGAGCCCAGGGGGGAGGTCGGAACTGCCTTGCAGAAGCACAGCTAGTGTATTAAAGGCGAGTGTGCGGGGGTTAGGGCCTTGATTCTGGTACTTGCCCCTAGTCACCGTGTTCTGAAGAGAGAAGAGTGCGGAGCAAGGCTGACAGACACAGTTCAGCCTAATTGCATGCCAACCACAGCCATCAGCAACTCTGCCGTCAGCCCAGCTGCTCACTGAAAAGGGTTTGCACCTTTAGGGGAAAAGAATGATGAAAACAACTGATGCAAACTAACCTGAATTTGGGCACAGTAAGTGGCAGATGGGAGAGAATGAATGTCAGTGTCACTGAGGGACTCACACCAGGTCAGGTAAAGAGAAAGCTTTAGAAGGCTGGAAGTGTCTCTGTGAGCAGATGATCATTAGGACAGAATGCCTGTTACAAGAATTAGTGTGTAGGAGCCTAACTTGAAATTATTATTGACTTTCAAATGTTCATTTTAAAGATCAGAAATAGGTGTTTATTGCATGAACCTTATACTTAGTATCAAAGACTGCTTTGCTTTTAATTTCCCCATCTGGTCTTCTCCGTAACTTTTATGATCCTATTGGCCATTCATGTCTTAGTGTTTTTTTATAAGAAAAAGGATGGTAGTATCTATTACCCACTTTATATTTTGTAAGTATTCAGAGGACGATGGATGATAAAAGTAGAGGAGCTGCCTGTTTTAGGTGCTACTAAAATGCTACTGCCTTTTGGCTTCTGAGATTCGGCTTTAAAAAGAAAATAATCTGAAAAATGGAAAGAGCCGCTATATAAAAAATATTCCCTGCCTTATTATTTCTAATGGTGAAAACTTAGAAGGATCTGAATATATAGTATAGGAGGATAGTCAAATTACAGAACACCAGTGGTGGTGGATATTTATGAAAAGGGTTCTGAGGAGTAAGTATGTCCATCAGTCAACGTGGAACTTAATGCCAGCTCTCCCTGTGACAGCTCTATACCCGTGTATCCTTTGCTCCCTAATGCTGGCCAAAGCCTAGTGCATGGCCAATGGTATGCTCCAAACTGAACTTGTTCAGTTGGCCAAACATTGAGAAATCATGACACAAGACAAAGATTTGAGTCTGAGTAGTTTATTTGGGAGGAGATCCCAGGAAGCACTAGTAAGAAGTAGGGAAATGACCAGGGGAGTGCACTCTCAAGCAGGTTACCAGGTTACCACTGTGGGCAACTGGACTTTAATCCCACTCGGATCTGCCAAGTCTGTGTAGAACACCCGTCCCAGAGTTGTCCCCTCATGGGGTTGGGGGCTGGGTGTGTACACACCATTCCTGTCAGTCATTGGTTGAGCATTATTCCTTATGGGGAGTTAATTCTTGAATTCTTCTAGCAGGTTCCAGTCCCTAGGTAAAGCACCTGGGCAAAGAGATACAGATGCTGGCAGTTGGAAGTCAAGCTGGTTTGCTCTAAGATGGCGAGGCCTGGAGCTAAGGGCACAGCACCCATAGTGTCTGCTGTACTGTCCTTCCCTAACTGCCATGAACATTAACGGTGTACTACACTGAAAATAATCGAATCCACGGTTCCCTATCAAATCTCAGACCTGGTTACACTACATTGAAGACTATATTAAGTAATAACCAACCCCAAAAGTTGAAGAAAAAAATCATGGGAAGAAAACTTTAAATAAGAAAAATATTACCATATTTTCCCAGTGTGTTGGAATAGACTACCAATATTTTATTTAAGTGGCAGAATGCTAATATTCTACAGCTGTATAGTTTGAGACCCAACACTTTAAAAGAGGGCCTGAATGTATAAGATTTATCTTATTGTGACAATGTTTTCCCCTCTGCTGTAGCTCGATTATTCCTCTTATTTCTCTAGTAGATTGAGATGATTTTAAAAGAAAAATTCACTGGGACAAATATTTAACCTCATTTGTATCCACCCATGATTATATCTCCAGTGCCATGTTTGACTATTAATACTGGATTTACTGTATTCACTAACCAGAGGATGGCAGAGAATCTCTGTAGTTGTGGCTTTAGGCACTGTGATAAATGTTTTGTAGTCATTGCCTTTATATAGAAACACTCCTTCTCCAATTAAAGATTTAGTAAGCTCTTCATCAAAGTATCTATTCACAATTGAGGCATACGATATGGTTGTGCTGACATTTCAGCTTAATTCACTCTATAGTTTTGTGGGTCTCAATCCATTTTATATGCTTTTTTCCCCCTATGCATAGAGGAGGAATAGCAGCGGAAATTTGGGGCTTAATGCAGATTCTAGAAACACTCTCCATGTATTTACTAAGTATATTGAAACATTTGTCACGATAAATGAAGGCCTTACTCTAAGAAATGATTTAAAATTGTAAATCATGTAGAAAGCACAATAGGGTTTAGTGGCTAAAGTTCATATGCTTTGATTTATGGGCATTTTAGAATTTATATAGAAAGATTTTAAGAATCCAGTGTTTTAGAGAAATGAAGCCATTTTCCTTCAAGTTGTGGTCCAAGATGCATTTCATAAAGACTAAGATGACAAATACCTGGTGTTCATCCCTGTGCCCTATGCACATGGCAGGCATCATTGGCTGATACTCAAGCCTGAGTACAGCCTCTACAAAGTGCCTGACGCAGCCAGCTGCTACAATTCATCAGAACTGGTTCACCAGATGAAGCCTAGGGACTCCCTTGCTCTTGCATACCTTTTTATAATACCTGTCCCTGCCATTACTGGGAATAGTGAACAAAAGAAGCTTTCATAGTCCCCCTACAAAAAAAATGAATTCAAGAGTCAGCTGGTTTGCTCACCTAGCGCCTTTTTAGTCACCTCTCTGCCATGCAGATGATAGGTATTCAGTTTGTCAATGATTGTCTCCCTGCCATTTTTCCTTTTGTCATGTGCATTTTGATTTTTTCTTTCTTCTTTGTGTCCTGTAATGTTGTTCAGAAGATAAAGCAGGAAGCCCCAAATTATTTGTTATTCTCTCTTACAAAATTGAGTTGAAGTCATTTGTATTAATGGAAATGCATTGAAATTTTGATTTTTTTCTACCACTTCAGGGAGAATGCTTTGCTGTAGGTAACTGGTGACCTCCACATTATCAAATCTTACAGGCTTTTCTGTCCATACTTTCTGTGTAATATCTGAGACCTCTGACTATGTCCACCTTTTGAACTGTTTCTTGGATTTTCTTCCCTCCTCCCTGATTGTCTCTTCTTTGACTTCTCTACCTGCTCTCTTTCCTCTGCTTGCATTTTCAGTGGGATGCCCTCACCTCCTCTTGTCCATGCATTCCACCTGGCTGATTTCATCCACACACTTGATTTTTAGCTATAACCTTTACACAGATACCTCCCATATTCTTGCCTCCATCACACCCCCTCTCTGGAGCCCAGACCTCTGCGTCCAGCAGCCTGCTGAATGTTTCTTCTTGTGGCTGCCTTAGGCATCCAGAGTGAACATGTTTCATTTGTTCTAGACCTTTCTGCTTTCGCAGGGCCAACTAAATACTTGTCCCTGTCAGGTTGTTTCTGCTACCTCCTTGGAGTCATAGGTACATTGTTCTGAACTCATGAGAAAGCTCTGTCTTGGAGAATCAAATATACGACTAGGGCTCAAACCAAAACTATGCCTTAAAACGAAGGATCTTAAAACAAAAACAGTCATTTGATCATCTCTCACAGTTCTGGGGGCTGACTAGACTCAGCGAGGCAGTTCTCACCCTCAGTCTCTCATTCAGTGGCACTTAGATGGTAGCTGGGGCTGGAGCCACCTCAAAGGCTTCCTGACTTAAGAAACAACCTAAAGAATGGGAGAAGATATTTGCAAACTATCCATCTGACAAAAGATTAATAACCAGAATGTATAAGGAACCCATACAGCTTAATAACAAAAAAACCACAAAATATTAAAAAATAGGCAAAAGACCTGAATAGATATTTCTTAAAAGAAGACATACAAATGGCCAAAGGGCATTTTTTAAAATACTCAGCATCACTAATCATCAGAGAAATGCAAATCAAAACCTCAATGAGATATCATCTCATCCAAGTTAAAATGGCTGTTATCAAAAAGACAAAAAATAAATGCTGGCAAGGATGAGGAGAAAGAGGAATACTAGTATACTGTTAGTGGAAATATGAATTAGTGCAGCCACTATGGAAAACAGTATGGAAATTCCTCAGAAAACTGAAAGTAGAACTACCATATGATCCAGCAGTTCCACTACTGGTTATATATCCAGAAGAAAGGAAATCAGCATATCAGAGAAATATCTGTATTCTCATGTTTATTACAGCACTATTCACAATAGCCAAGATGTGGAAGCAACCTACGTGTCCATCAGTGGATGAATGGATAAAAAAAATGTGGTATATATACACAATGGGATATTATTCAGCCATAAAAAAGAATGAAATTCCTTCATTTGCAGCAACATAAATGGAACTGGAAAACATTATGTTAGATGAAATAAGCCAGGCACAGAAAGACAAATATCATATGTTCTCATCCATGTGGAGCTAACAGAGTTGATCTCATGAAGGTAGAGAGTAGAACAGTAGATATTAGAAGCTGAGTAGGTGGAAGGAGATGAAGAGAGGTTAATGGGTACAAAATACAGTTACATAGAAGGAATAAGTTCTAGTGTTTGATAAATAGGGTAACAATAGTTAACAATAATTTATCATGTATTTTAAAATAACTAGAAGAAAAGATTTGGAATGTTCCCAACACAAAAGATAAATGTTTGAGTTAATGGATATCCTGACTACCCTGATTTGATCATTATACATTGTATTCATGTATCAGAATATCACAAGTACCCCATAAATATGTACAATTTGCATCCACAATTTTTTTTTCTTAAAAAGACTTCCTCACTCAGTGGCTGACAGCTGGGACCTCAGCTGGAATGTTGTCTGGAATGCCTTGTCATGTGGCCTGAATTTTCTCACAGCATTGCAGCTGGGTTCTAAGAACAAGTATACCAAGAGGACCAGGTGGACGCTGTATCACCTCTTACGATCTACCCCCAGAAGTCTCGTAGCATCACTTTGCCATATTTACTAGCCTGCCCAGCTGCAAGGGAATGGGGCATAGACCCACCTCTTGATGGGAGACATGTCACACTCACATTGTAAGAAGAGCATATGGATGGGAAATTCTGTTGTGCCTGTGTTGGAAGATACATTTTTTCACAGGCCCCCAACACATCTAAGCATTCCCTCGAGAACTGCCTGAAATGCCACAGGTTTCTGTTTAAGTGGATTTTTTTTATAGATAACATATTTACATGATTCAAAAGTTAGGAAAAATAAACATAAATGTGTACAATGAAAATATTCCCTCTCATATTATAGTTTCTACCTCTGCTTTCCATAGATAATCAGTCAAATGTTTTTATATCCTTTCAGAGTTTATAGTTATTTTTATATTTCACCCTGTTTATACAAAACAGCATTCTATACTTACTGTTCTACACTTTCCCTTTTTTTCACTTAACAATATATCTGTACATTATTTCCTTATCAGTACACAGAATCAATCTCTCTCTCTCTCTCTCTGATGCATAGTGTGCTATTGCTGTATTGTGTGGCTTTACCTTAGATCACTTAATCAGTTTTCTGTGGGTGGGCACTGAGCTGCTACAGACAATACTGCAGTGAGTAACATGCATATGGCATCTTGCATGGGAGAGAATAAATTAGGACGCCTTCCCCAAGAGCTCCAGCCAGTTGTGGGGATCCTCTTGCCCCGGTGCCTTGCATCTCATCCCACTATGCCTCCCTCACCAGACCGTGGGCTCCCAGAGGTTACGAACCGTGGCTGTTGTAGCTTGTTTCCACACGGTATAGAGGAAGCCTATGCAAGGAGGGAGGAGGAAGGAACAGCAGGGGAGGTGACCAAGTACAGGTGCCTGAGTGGCCTTGTTCCACCTCCTCTCGTTGGCCCTCTAATCGTGTTTCTTAGTGGCAGTTATCACTTTGGGCCTGCGCGAAACTGGAATCTGGTTCTACCCTGTTTTGCCTGGCTTCATGCACAGGGTATACTCCAGAAGGCGCAGTCCCAAAGCCGTTTTTGTAGTCTCCCAGATCAGCCCAGGACTACTCCCTGCACCAGCAAGGGTTTGTTGTGAGAGAGGATGTGGGTGGTGGTCATCACCTAGTACTAAGATATTATTGATGAATTGCTGTCCTGATTTAAAAAAAAAAAAACAGCAAAAGGAAGTTCTCCCTTGTCGCGGAAGTATTCTTAAATCACATGCTTTTATTGTTTCTGTTAGGAACATTCTTTAAGGAATATGGAGTGCTTTTGTTAAATTAAAGAGGCCAAGCTCTAATCTCCATACGAAAGATTGACGGTTGTGCTTGTTACTTTGAAGAAGGCTTTTGGAAGAGCTTATGTACGAGATTCTTTCTGTTGTAAGAAAGAGAAACTCCTCTGAAACTAGACTAAGCAAAACTACGAATATGGCTATCATAATAGAAAATTTGGGGCTATCGGGCACAGCTGCATCCAGGTGAATCAGATAGATGATGGCGGTAGCAATCCCACCTTCTCTGTCTTTCAGCTCTTCTCACCACCGTGGTAGCTTCATTCTCTGAGGTAGGGGAGATGGCAGTTCCAGGCTTACATGGAGCTTACAGCCCCTTATCTCTGCAGAAGACACTCTTGTCCAGTGTCCATTTTGAAAAAGGGATCTGATTTGTTCTTCAGGAATCATGTGTCCATTCCTGGACTAATGATTTTTTCCAAGAAGTTGAAGTTTTCTGGCCATCCTGATTGACCTTCCAGAGTCGTGAAGAGTAGTAGCTGAGCAGCTTTCAAAACAAAGCTGTGGCAGGACCAACACAGTGGAGCTGCCCTCCATGGATGTGATTCAAAACTTGAATTTCAGACTTTGAAGAGTATCTGAATTGGTGATAGTTGACCTGATAGTTAAGAAAAGATTCATTATACTAATGTCTCTTCTTTTGTATATGTTTGAAGATTTCTATAATAAAAAGTGTGCTTTTTGTAAAAAATGCATTAAAAAAAGAAAAGGAGCTTTTTTCTGCCTTGTTTTGGGAACTCTGAACAAACAAGCCTTCACATTCCCGTATGTTTACTGTCTGGTTTTCTTGCTCTATGTTTTTTTTTTTCATTGTGCAAAGAAACCTTAATCCTTACTTTCCTCTAAGCTGGGGATTGGGAAGATACACACAGTACTTGACTTTGACTTTAGATTTGTGTGGTGTGTTTGGAGGGGGTTGAGGGGAAGAGAATCAAGTGCCCTTAAATCCTTGTCTCCATGGTTCCCAGGACAAAAGCCTCAGAAAATTCCAGCTTGGGAGAGAAGTGCGACCGTGAGTCTGCATCTTCACCTTTCATGGGCAGTTACTTGAGCCTGGGTGAGTGCGAACAGACTTTCTGATCCATGTATGTAGTTAGCGGGAGGCCCAGAGGCTCAGAAAGTCATGAACTGGCTGCTGGAGGAAATCTTAGGGAGTGTTTAGGCTGCCTTTTTATTTTATAGGTGAGGAAGCTGAGGCCAGAAGACTTAAGTGACTGCCCTAAGGACACACAGTGAAGTAGCAGGGGCAGAAGTAGGTTTAAGTCCCCATAGTCTGATTTTGGAGTCTAGTACCACATAATAGCTGTGTGACTTTGAGTAAGCTTCATTACCTCTCTGAGCTTCACTTTCCTCACCTGTTCTGGGAGGCAGAATGATGACCCTCGAAAAATGTCCACATCCTAATTTCCAGAACCTATGAATGTGTTAGGCTCCGTGGTATGGGGGAATTAAGGTTGCAGATGAAATTAAGTTTGCAAATCAGCTGACCTTAAGATAAGGAGTATATCTTGGATCATCTAGCTAGGCCCAGTCTAGTCACAGGGGTCCTTGCAGGTGAAAGACAGAGGTAAGTGAGTCAGCGAGAGAAATGCAGCATGAAAAAACCAGATGGGCCACTGCTGGCTCAGAAGGTAGAAGCTGGAAAAGGCAGTAAATAGATTCTCACCTAGAGCCTCCAGAAAGGAATACAGCCCTGCCAACACCTTGATTTTAGTCCTTTTTGACATCTGACTTCCAGAACTGTAAGATAATAAATGTGTGTTGTTTTAAGTGTGGGGCGATTCATTACAACAGCAATAGGAAACCAGTACCCCTGTAATGCCTCCCTCAAAAGATTGGAGTTTAAAGTCAGGGAGTTGATTTCCCAGCAAAGATCCTGAAACATGGTGGATGCTTAATAAATAGTAATGTTGACAGTGGACTGTGGTGGTGTAGGCAGTGGTGGTCATTAAAAGGGAGAGTAGCTGATGGACAGGTGTTTTTGAAGAACTGAAGCTGGTGCCTTGTGGTGAGCTTCAGGACCATTAATAGAAGGAGGCCAGTAGGAGGCCCCAGATGGCCCAGTGGGTGGGCAAGGGCACCCTGCAGGAACCCCGCTGTGCCTAGGGTAAGCAAAGCCTTCCCCCTGCAATTCTTCAGCACTTCCATCTCCAGCAGCACTGCCCCACATCAGAGGAAGCAAGAGCTGGGAAAGACTGACCCTGTGATCCCTTCCATCAGATAGAGACTGCCTAGGGGGTCTAGTGAGATGTGGGCCTTTCTCTGAGCCTGGCCTTCACCCTAATGCCCTTGGCTACGCTCACGGCCTTAAAGATTATTACTGCCACACCCAGTGTTAGAAGCTGAGCTTCAGTGAGCTTACTATGGGCCAGGCAGCATGCTAGGTGTCCTGTAATCTTTGTCTCATTTCATCTTCACGACCACCTTCTGAGGCAGGTCTTTGTTTCCCATATTGCAAATGAGCAGATAGAGACTCCAGGGGGTTGGGCAGCTTGCTCCAGGTCAACAGTGGCAGAGCTAGGAATACAAACTAGGTGTATTATCTGACTCCAGATCCAGCCTCATGGACAAAACGGGTCACCAGGTAGGAGAAGAGAGATGACTGGCATTTGCCGGCTGACTGGAAG